>VFFE01008969.1:2625073-2712012 GCA_008921705.1 Burhinus oedicnemus
CTTTCCTTTCCTTTCCTTTCCTTTCCTTTCCTTTCCTTTCCTTTCCTTTCCTTTCCTTTCCTTTCCTTTCCTTTCCTTTCCTTTCCTTTCCTTTCCTTTCCTTTCCTTTCCTTTCCCTTCCTTTCCCTTCCTTTCCTTTTTCTATGAGGCATGTAAAAACTTTTGATAAATACTTCCTTATTTTTTGCCAGGAGGCAAAAGTTTTTAAAAATGTAAGAAATACAGTTTCACTCAGTTTAATCCAAAATGAAGAAAAATCATCCTTGTAAAGTTATTTCCCAGGGAGAAATTAGTGACTTCACATTCCTGCAAGAAAAATGTTTTAGGTTTTTTCTTTTTCTTTTCTCAGGTCTTCTAAGATAAGTGTCAAATTGCCAGATCCTCAACATATTTGTCAGTAGCTTGGAAGTGAAAACAAGATTGTCCAGACAGTGTTGAATTGGCAGGGATCGGAGAAGAAGAAATTAACAATTAATCTAACTACAAAGACATTTATATTAATTAAATATCTAGGCTAATATATAGAAAGTATAGTCCAAACAGATAAAACTGAAATAAACATGTTTTGGAGCAATGGATAAACAAAGTTTATCTGCTACAGCAAGAGATGCTACTGACAAAGGAATGAGATTTGTCAGTCTCAGAAAATTCCCCAAAGCCTTCAGCTTCAGAAGGAAGTAAACATAGTTAGGAAGGAAATTACCAGAGGAATACAAGAAATCAACAGAGCATATCACTACTATGCAAAGCTACATTCCTGACTTCTAAGAATAAAATCCCTTTGCAAACCCCCTAGGACTGATGAGCAGAACTCACCAGAGCTTTCATCAAACTTGTCATTAGTGCACAGAGAGGTGGCACTAAATTTTCTAACACAGGACTTGGGCAGCACTAAACTGTTCTTGGTGTCACACGAACATGTTAATTAAAGATCCTGAACTCTAGTAAGAGGCAAACATATTTTTTTCCCCCTGATAAGAATACCTGAGGGGTGGGGATATTTGTATTCCCTAACAGGACCCAGTTGTTTACTTGAAGGAACTGAAAACCCACCCAGTAACTTCACAGCTAAATGGCTTGATGGAAAATCAGCATTTCAATCATTTTACAATCTACCTTTAACCAGTGCAGGTAAAGCGATATGAGCTAACAAAAAGACTATGCCTTGACCTTTATAGAACTGAGATTAGTAAAAGAAATAAGGAGCCACCCATGAATTACAAATGAGAGGCCAGCAGTGGCCAGTGACAACCAACAGCTCCCACAATCTAATAAATTTGTTAAAAAGGATGCTGTGCACTGGCTGTAGTGTGCATACTGCCGTGTATCCCAGAACTTGCACAGGAGGGAGGGATCCCTCCGCAAGACTACAAAGCAGGGAGGGCGGAGGGGCAAGCCTGTGTCCTCAGAGAGATCCAGCCAGGTTAACGTCATGCTCTGATGCAGCTCTGGCCCTCAGCAGGGCTAAGTAACATCAATGCTCCACTGATGTGCTTTTACTGCTTCTAGTTCTGCAACCGGTTTTCTCTAAACTATGCTCCATTGCCTGCTGTACTTCTGCCCAAAGATTATTTAAATATTTAGTGGCTTGTGAAATAATGAAGCAAAAGCCAGGTTTAAGTGAAAGCAGCCAATGTAGAAGTTCTTAGCCTAGTGACTGCCCCAGGGCAGCCCTGAAGTTCTATACAACCTTGGAGTATATTTGCTTTATTTTTCCCACCGGTGTTTGGTTCTACAATTTCACCCATTTGATTCTGGATGGATATGGTCTCACTGTCAGCTCTGTACAACTACTTCAGCTCTTTCTTCTTATATTGAATAGCCAACACAATTACCTCGTTTTTAGTTATTTAAAACATATCAGCTTACTCTGAAGTCTCTAGGATTTTATATATCTTGAAAATCCTTTAGGTGCCTAACAAAAAGTTTTAGTAATGTTCAATGCTCCATGTCATAAGCCACTGTCCATCTAGCTAAGGGCTAGTACTCTTTTTAAAGCATCAGCCTCAGCTATGTTCCTTGTAAGCACTTGTGTTCTTCTGTTAGAACTTTCAAAGCAAAGGCCTTGGCTCTGCAAGAAGATGCCAGGTCTCAGCAGAATTGCTAAATAGCAATTACGCCTTATCACACAATCACGTAAGGCACACAGCATGAGTGTGTGAGCATCTGCCACCCCACTGTAAAATGGTAAATTAATTACATGGAAAGGCATAGGGAGTAACACCCTAAATACTTTATAGTCCCACCACTTATTGCCTCATCTATAATGCGAAGGAAATTAGTGGTCAGAGCCTGTATGTGCCAAATCTTACTGAGAATGGCAGCAATTCAGAAAGGAAAAGAAAAGTTAGAACAATAAAATGAACCACGCTATTCATTGCCAGGAGTGAAACTCCAGTACAAGTAATAATGCTACAACTTGGACTGTGTTGATGACACATTGTTAGAAGGAAATAAAGAATTCCCAGGATACCTTGCCTGGACAGTAAGAACTGTCCCACAGACCAGCAGAGACACCTTCCCCATGCAGTATTAAATATGTCTTGTTGAAACATGGAATTTTTCTTCCAGAGGTGAATTTGTTTGCTTCTAATTCAGTGTCCAAAAATTGTCAGAGTTTCCCATGAAATTTAAAGACAGAAACATTTTGAACCATTCAAAATACTGTTCTTTGACAAAGTCAAAATCTCTTCTGCTTTTGTCTTCAGAAACATACACTATGCTTTCTAGGAAAATGAAGGAGAAGAAGGTGATTTGACACTGTGTCCCACAGTGTTCTTGTTTCCAAATTGCACTTTTACAGTCTGAATGGGTGAAGAACCAGATGGGTAAAAAAATCACTGCATAATCATGCTCAGAGGGTGGTGATTAATGGGATACTCCCTACCTGGTGCCCAGTAACAAGTGTGGTACCACAGGGCTCTGTCCTGGGACTATCCTATTTAATATCTTTGTCAGTGACCATAAGAAGATGACAGAGTGCATTCTCATCAAGTTTACAGATGACACCACTCGAGGGGGACTAGTAGATGGGCTCTAGGGCTCCACTGCCACTCAAAGGCATCCAAGACATGCTGGAGGAGTGAGCCAGCAGGAACCTAAAGAAATTCAATAAGGAGAAACGGAGAGCTCATCACTTGCGAAGGACAAGCCCCTGCAGCAGCACAGGCTGGACACTGCCTGCCTCGGAAGCAGCTCTGCAAGAAAGTCCTTGGGGGTCCTGCTGAGCACCAAAGCTGAGCATGGACCCATAGGGTGCCCTGGAAGCAAAAAGGTTAACAGCACCCTGCGCTGTATGAACAGGGCAGAGCCATGAGGTCCAGGGAAAGGAATATCCTCCTCTACACACTACTTGTTAGATCATAGACACACTGCTCAGTTTGGGGCTCTGCACTACAAGGAAGACACTGGTAAACTGGAGAGAGTTCAGTGGAGGCCACCAAGATGGTGGGGCCTGGAGCACCTGTCTTGTGAGGAGAGGTTAGGGGAGCTGGACTTGTTCAGCCAGGAGCAGAGACAGTTTTGGGAGGACCCAACAGCAGCCTCCAGTGACCAAGTGGAAGTTACCAAGGAGCTGTGGCTATAGCTGAACACTTCACAGCAGTGCGTTGAGGGAGAAGAGACAATGGGTACAAATAGAAGCAATAGAAGTTCAGATCGGAGAAACTTTTTGCTCTTGAGGACAACTGAGCACTGCTCAGAGATATTGTGCAGTCTCCATACCTGGAGTTTTTTAGGCCTTGACTATATGAAACCCTGAAAAGTCCAGCCAGATGTCTTGGGGACCCTGCTTGGAGCAAAAGGCTGTACTAGACACCTCCTGAGCTCCCTTCCGACCTGCATTATTTTGTGATCTTGTGATTCTCTAATTTATAATATGGAAGAAAAATTCATGGTTTTAATATGAAGAAATCAAAAATCAAAATGCTGAGTTTCAATAAGAGGAATGAAAAATTGTTGGTTTTGAAACTTTTATGACCTTTTAATTTTAATCCATATTTCAGCAAAATCATCAAATTCCCAGAGGAGGTTTTGATGCTGATGGAGCAGCAATCTTGAATTGAGTGTGGTCCTTTAGGAAATTTTCAAATGTTTCCAGCAGGAATTGTTTACATCAGGAAAAAGGACCTTAGTTTGCTGAGTGTTTTATTAACATAGATTAGAAGTGATCACTGCATGAGAAAGCTGCTAATCTTAAAGACACACAGGAGATAACTGGGTGAGACAGGAATCTGACAGAGAAGATCAACGTATTTAAGATTTAACTTGTCTCTGCATAGCTTGGCTGCATGCTAGAGGCATTACTTCTGGCAACATGACTCTCGGAACTGGTAGCTTCAGGAACAGTTTGGGTTTTTTCTGACCGCATCTGTTAGTTCTTCACAAAATCTGTAGGAAAACATAAAGAGGAAAGTCACACTCCAGTGGCTGGAACTTTTCTTTTTTTTCTTCATGTGGTCAGAGGCAGGAAAGACAAGAGTTTGAGATCTCTCTGTTTCCTGCTTCATTTCATGAGGGGCCCACAAAACAGCTGCATTCACAAAGTGGAAAATAACATTTGTTTTCAGTGGTCTGATGAAAGCAGCTTTGCGACAGAAAATCTTAGTCTTCTTTCTGAAGCAGTTCAGCAGTGCTTCAGGAAAACTGGCTGGAACAGCCTTTCACTTCTGTTCTTCAGAGCAGAGCATCCTCCACAATGTCTGTCTCCTGATGGAGCTGACTGACGATGAAAGCATTCTTATACCTGTATGGGAGCAAGTTAGGAAAGCCACATTCAAAGCATTATTCAAATTGTCTGTTCAAAGAAACTCATTTAAAGACCCATGTTACGACACTAATTTTTTCAAACAATCGAAGCAGAGAGGCTGGTTTCTAAGCAGTGGTCTGCCTACCTGCTGGAGGAATTTTCCTCCTTTGAGAATGTCCCCTATATTCATTAGAGACGAATAGGTACTTAGATATTTTTAGAGGGCTATTTAACTCACCTAGCCTAGATGGTCATTTTAAGATGAGACGAATCACCCTCTGGAGATAGATATCTATAGAAAGGACAAATGCCATGATTTAAATACCTTGGGAGAGTCCTTGTGCATTTTGGATTTATTGATGTAGTCAAACACACGAATGAAAAATACCTTTTAGATTATATTTGTTTAGCTAATCCAAGCACATGATTAGTGTTTTTGGCAGTACACAGGTGGTAATCATTTATGAGTCTGTAATAGCGGGAGATAAATACAAGCAAAGAGCTCAGCCTCTGCCAGGCCTGTACAAATAAATTGGGCACTTTCCTCCAGAAGTGTCTGAATTGTCTTTGCACCTTAGTCAATAAAGTCTTCAAATGATTAAACAAGTTGATTCGTCCGTTGTTTTTAGAATACCTCCTTGCTCATAACTTATCAAAGTCATGTAGAATTTGCATGTGATATATTATTCTCTAGCAGACTTTTTCTTTCCTGCAGGAAAAGTTACCTGTTGCCTAATAGAATCTTATCTTCAGTAATGGATTATGTGACATTACCAGTGATTTTGAGAGGTTCTTTATGCAGACCCGATTTTTTTGTTCTAGTTCATATGTAGTTAGCATTCAATGGATGCACGTGTTAGTTCTTCATTATTAGGTAGTATTTTAAAGAATGACTGTGGTGGGTTGACTCTGATCGGCAGTTAAGCACCCACCAAGCTGCTCGGTCATTTCCCCATCACTGGGATGGTGAAGAGAATTGGAAGAGCAAAGCCTGAAAACTTGTAGGTCAAGATAAAGATAGTTTTATAAGTGCAGCAAAGCTGTGCACACAAGCAAAGCAAAAAGAGGAATTTTTTTAATATTTCCCATTGACAGGCAGATGTCCAACCACTTCCTGGAAAGTAGGGCCTCAGTACACTTAACAGTTGCTTTGAAAGACTAACACATAGCCACAAACTTTCCTGCTTCCTTCTTCTTTTCCTGGGTTTTTACTGCTGAGTAGGATGTCATAGGGTATGACCATATCCATTTGGTTAGTTCGGGTCAGTCGTCCTGGCTGTGCCCCCTCCCAACTTACTGTTCACCACCAGCCTTCTCACAGCAGTGGCAGTCTAAGAAAAAGAAAACCTCGATAATGTGCCAGCACTGTTCAGCAATAGCCAACACATTGGTGTATTATTAACGCTGGTTTAGTTACAAATCCAAAACACAACAGCATACAGGCAGCTATGAAGAAAATTAACTTCATCCCAGCCAGACCCAATATTGGGTCATTTTTCCCTAGAGAAAAAAATAGTCAACACAAAGGTAATGCAAGCACAAAGTAGATGGGTAAGAGAGCTGAAATGAGTGGGATAATGCAGTAGTGTAGAAGCTTCAGTAGTACTACAATAACTTATGCCTGATGCCCCTCTCTAAGCAGGTTAGGCTGGAGAAATCTGAATTGATAGTCAACTTTTCCAAGGTGTTGAGCATCTTATGAAACTTATCTGGTATATGTCATAAATTCTGGAATTATGTTCTGCAAAATAAGGAATTCTAGAACTTGACTATGTTCTTTATTAAGAACAACTATTTCTTCAGCTTTTTAGGGCTTCTGTAACCATGATGGTCTAGTGATATAAATATGCTAGGTTTGTAATAAAAGAAGTATCTTATATTAGACTATTGATGTAGCTAGGTAAAACAGATGAGCTTTCAAATACATAACTATCTCTTTCATCCTTCTTTGGTATAACCAGACACTTGTCTATTTTTTCAACTTTTTCAGGTATAAAAAGGAATTAGAAAGAAGAATCATTTAAACACCAAGGTCTCTTAAGATTAGTTAAACAATATCCATAAATAATTGGCACAGGGACTCAGATGTACCACTTCCACTGCTTGCTGAACTATCATACTACTAAAGTCTATCAGAAGTTTTTGCTCCCTTCTTTTTCTCACCATGTTCTAGTCAATATTTAGATGTAAATCCCACTTTTGCCACATATTACTTTGATATATTTCTCTTCAGCCTTTTTTTTAAAAAAGTTAGATTAGATAAAGTCTGCAATCAGCATACTGAGTCAATTCAATTCCTTGGATTCTATCTCTAACAGGCACAGCATAAAAAACCTAAGTGCCTAATTTAGGAGTTTGAAGTGCACCCTAGGGATCACTTGCCTGCAGGTATGTTTTAAATGCTTACATTCTCTATCAGAACCATCCCTAATACTTGGGGTTAAGAAAAGCCCTAAGCAACAGGATGTCTTAAATTTAGGCTTTGGAATGCTAAACCTTAATTCCCACTGTGAATCTAGCCCCAAGAGATTAGGTGATTTTCTGAACCCAGATCCTCCAAGCTGTGGTGTAGAAAGCCCTTTCTCAGCCCCAAACATACCTGAATTTAGATTAGAATAAATTTATTTCCATGAATTAAACTAGGCATTTAAGAGGAATACTGAAACTCTCTAGCCATAATACATAGTACCTGAACAGTTTCATGTTCTTACTATAAGACACTATAGGACATGATAACCAATTTCAGGAATCATGATATAATTACAAAGAGGTAACATCTTCAAAAAAGCTCTTATTTCTTCAACAGAAGAAATTGCATACTTAGGGAAGAAATTAAACCCAATAAGAACAACCCAAATCTCTTTAATGTAGGGAATGAAGAAACTTGAATTTTGAGTCTTTAAAAGCACACACAACTCTGGAGAACCCATCCTCCTCTGTCTGCCACAAGCTTATCTGTGGTAAAATAGCTCTCAAGGAGAGTAATACTCAAGACCAAGGCATGAAAGAGTGTTCAAAGTTTCTCAGAGCTGACTGATGAAACCAGTTCAGCCTACAGTTGTCAGGAAAGATGCCTACCTTTTGATAATTTTACAAGTATATTTCATCTTTCTCTTTCTGATATCTCAGTATCTCTTTCCATTGCTCTTCCAAGGATAGTGAGTTTGTCTACATTTCTGCTTATGGGGCAAAAGAAATGAACTTTTGAAACTCTAAGAAGATGCTACCTTTTGCAGAAGCCTTGTTTAAAGGCTCATCTTCACAATGAAATTACCACAGCAATGTGATAAATAATGTCTTTATGTCTACTTCAGACCTGCTGTAAAGGCAAGGTTACAAGACTTCTTTCGTTATGGGCTGGGAGGAATTATGTTTCCTTGCATTTGCCACAGGTCAAATATCCAGACATAAGTAGCTATAGTGGCACAGTAAATATAAAGTAAGTTGTTAAACTGATTATTAGATGACGGGTCTGTATCTTGCATATTAGGACTTTCCCTACACTGATTTTAAGGAAAAATGTATTAAGCAATTACCTCTTATGTATCATACACTTTCCTGGAAGGTGTAACTCCTTAAGGACAGTGGAATCTTTTCCAAAGAAGCAATTTTTATTATTATTGTTATTTTTTGTTTTGCCTCAACACCTGAGTAACAAAGGGAAGTTTCATGTTTCCTATTTCAGAATTGGCAAAGGACCTGAGTGCTACCCAGTTTATACACTTCTTATATTTAAAATGAAGCCTGATGCCATCATATGAAGTCCCTTCTGCTCTTCATCTTTCTCTTTCCCACACCCTGCCCCCACATCTCTATTTCAATTTCATCATATAAATCCTATTTCATAAATGAGAACAGGCCCCAACTGTCACAGGCATTCAAAGCATGACCATTGTTTTTCACAGATTCTAAAATCTTTCTCCTGGGATCCTTGTTAAATCCTCTCTTGGGAAAAATATTAAGCATATTGTTGTGATTCTTTTTTTTTCTTTTGAAGTACAGCTTGATATTTACATATACTCTGTATGTGACAACATAGAAGGGCTTTTTTTTCCCTCTCTTTGACATGGCTTCCCATGGCATTGTGAAGTGTTCACAATGCTACATCTTTTGTCACAGTCATTATAGGCATGCCTCTTTTCATCTGTTTTAATCACTCATGAGGAATAGTACCTGAATTCTGAGTAGTGGTCTAGGAGACTATGATCTGAATTTAAGAATTTGTGTTTATAGCTACGTCAGTTCCACGTAATTACTGCAATGAGGTCTATGTAGAGGCACTAGATAATACATATAGACTCCGTAAAGTCAGATAAAGTAGTAAATAAAAAAATTCTGAAAGGGGACGTTCTTTTTTTTGGTTATGATCATAGAAAATGCCCAGTATTTATATATATATATATATATTTTATACAAACATGGTGAGATCTACTCAAAACAATTAATGATATTTCTACTCTAGCTCAGATACACAAGTTTTTCTATTGTTGTTATTTGCTATGCTCACAGGTTTCTCTCTTTCTCAAGTATGAAATGAATTGAGTTTCTTTATAGATATTTTCCAAATTCCGTGTGTGAAAAATTTAAATGCTTTAAGATAAGGCCAAAATCAAGCCAACAATTTTCCTTTAAGCAACCCAGCATAAATCCTGCTTGCATATCTTAATTATTTAATCTACTAAAACACCATCAAAGGTAAAATCTCCAATTGTGTTAATTTCCCTGAATCATTATTCATCCTTATCCTGTACAATGAAATTATTTAACAAACTGTAAATGTCTTATTTTACTGAAAGAGACATTTAGCACTATAGTTTTTCCAGCTTAAAAAATTAATAAGGAATGTATATACATACATTTTTTCTTCTTGGTTTAATAAAATAAGAAAAATGTTACTGTATGTGACAGCTCAGGATGAAACTTAAGTCAAAGGAAGAAATTCTCATAGATTTTAATAGGGCCGAGATCTCACTCACGTATTTCCCACTGGTCCTAGAAAATACTATTGTTTTATTGCTAGTATCTCTCACTCACAACCTCATCTTCTACTGCCTCCATATCATGTTCATTTACTACTTCTTCATCTAACACAATCAGTACTTTTAAAAGGTTTCTTTGAATGATTGGTCAGTGATCTGCATTAGTAAATCTCCTCCTTTGAAGAGTCTGACCTTGCAAATCATTACGCATTTTCTGAGATGTGGTCGGTCCCCAAAGCTGACTGGGAAATGATGAAATGTACAGGAAATTGTTAAAACTGAACACACAGCCTGAAAGCATGGTTCTTTTTCTACTGAAGATTCAGGTGCTGAAAATTTTTCCTGTATGGCTAGTTGATGATTTCAAGATAAACTAAGATATTTTAAGCCTTTTAAAGCACCGCTGTGGTTGCCTAGTCTGAATTTACATATAGTTAGACTATGTCTTTTACAGATTTACATTTTTACTTGCGTGGGTTAGTTCTCTTCCTTATGTTCTCATTCTCAAATAAAGCTGAATTTGCCACTTACCAATTTCAACATAACACCACAAGTATTAACTAGCTGATATTTGAACAATGCTTTGAAGATGAAAACTTTGGTATACATGATCTCAACATGAAATCTATTACCACTAAAATACACTGTTGATTTTTCAAATACTTCTAGCCTTAAGGCACCAGTGGTTTCTGGGAAAGACAGCTTTAAACTCCACTTGGCACTCTGGAATAGATGTTATGAAAGCTTCTCATCTTCAGAAAGCTTACAGTGATGCCTACACACCTTGTCATTTTCAAAGAAACAGAAGTGACTCTTCACATTCCTGAAGAGGTCATTATTTTGCTGGGCCAAATTGTTTAGAGGATAAGATTCCTTGACCAAAGATTTACTTGACTTCTTATTTGAGTTTGAGTTCACCACTGAAATCCATTGCTTCAGCGGGTTTCAGGGTGCACTGCACCAGGACATAGACATTTGAAGAACTTAAATCTATATGCATAGATGTATGTGTACTGCACTTAGACTACCGAAATAAAACATTCTATAGCAAACCCTACAACACAAAGATCTATCCTTTGTCACAAGCTTATTCTATCACTGTGATGATGTGTCTTCAAAGTTCTATTTATTTATACCATAAGCTTCCTGAATGCGCAAGGAAATTGTATAAATTATTCTAGTGTGACAGTTTTAAAAGCAGTTAAGTAATCTTCTGTAATAAACTTGATATGTCTGAAATAATTCTATGAAAATTCTGTAAATCAAAAAGTATGACTCTGCTCTTCTCAAAAAGATAAAATATTTACAAATGAAATTCAAATAGCTGAACATCAGAGCAGAATCAATGCTCTAATTTAAATAAAGCAATCTGGTGTTACATATTTTATCCACTTCATTGCATTTTCCTTGATTCTCATTTTTACAGTTTGTTCCAAAAGTCCTATCAAGTGTCACAGGAATTCTTGTGTTGCACTACCAGGACAGGTTTGTATGAATCCATGGTGGTTTCAGTACCCAGGTGTCAATGGATGAAATCATGATCTTTATCAGGCAGACCCTTTTTCAGTGGGTGGATCACTAAAGCCAAAAGACAGCCCCCCAAAAAACTTTTCAGTCAAAAGACAGATTCCAGACAGAACCTTTTTGTGTGTGTTTGTGTGTTTTTCACTTCAAATGAAATGGGCAGAAGGTTAGAGAATTTTAATTTCTATGGATGTTAAAAAAATGGAAATGTCTTAAGATTAACAAAAAATATTTTGTATTTAACTGGAAAATATTAAATATATTCCAGTCACAGGAATAATTCTTCTTTAGGCAACAGTGTTTATTCAAATTGCTATAATAGCAAGGAAACTAAGAAGCAAGAAGCCAATCACAAAACTAGGGATTTTATCACAGTTCTTTCATGTTCAGAAATTGTCAACCAGCCCACTTCATTTTTCCCTTCAGTTAAACCCCACCTGGAAACAGCTTACCTAACGAGCCTACCCATCTTGCTACCAGTGCTGTGCAGGTTTATATTTGAATTGGTTGGCCTTAGACGGTTATTCAGCAAAATATAACATTCGCACAGATTGTTATTTTTACATTAATTAAAGACAGCAGATGATGGAATTGTACAGTTCAAACTGAAACTTGTTTTGCAGTGTAATTAAATATTTCTTTTACTAATCTTGAATGTTCTGTAATTTCTGTCTCCTTTTTTTGTTATTGATGATTAAAACATCAATATATTTTGCCAAAACATCATTTTATGTCCAGAATTTGTCCCCAAGACTTTTTAAATAGTCAGTCCTTCACTTATATTACAGAAATTAACTGTATTAATAACAGAGAACAATGTTTGAAAAATTGCCCTAACAATACTTTTTTCAAAGTTTTTACCTATGTAAAGTAAATATCAAAAATGGACAAATGCAGTTGCTTCGACCATATTTAGGGAGATTGAGGTACAAAACAATGTAACTGGTTTGACCAGCATTGTATTCTTAGTTTAAAATATAATCCTTAAGTTAGAATGAAATTTTGTCACATTTTGATCAATATTGACAATATAAATTTCCAAAAGAATAAACAATCTGTTTAATAAAAAAAGACGGTTCTGATAAAGTATGTTTATTTAAAGGCACTTTAAGAGTGAAAGTTTTTTGACTTTCAAACTTACATGGGTATACAGATTGCTTGGTCTAAATAGTGAGCTTATAGAGTTGAAATTTTGCCAACTTAATTTGAATTCTGTGTTTTTCAGAATGTCCACTGCTGTAGTAGTATCCAATTAAGGAGCTATATTAAATTGCAGACATTAGTGTAGTGCTATCTGTTACTAATTCAACTTTTATGGGCATATCAGAAAGTTTTATTTCTAACAGGTTGCATATATAAATTACTTATAAATGAAAATTACCTAAGTACTGCTTTTTACAATGCCTTTAACAAGTCTGAAATAAAGAATTGTGTTAAAGAAAATAGCCTTTTTCAGTAACTGTCTTTTATAGCTATTTATATAGATTTTAGACCAATGTGGATTTGATTTAATCATATGGAGATTATATTTGTACAAAAGGTGACCAGCAGTGAAGCAGTACACATATATCATAAACTATTTTTAATTTCCCTTGCATTTCATGTCTGGTTCCTTTAGCTATTGAAATATAAATGCCTCGAACTGCATGTAATACTTTATCTTATTCTTAAGGTAAGGTCACTTGTGTTCAATAAAAAAAAATTACTGTTCTTTTTAAAGCTATTGTAATGAACATACTCTAGTATTAGCAAAAGACTTAAAGTGAAATGTTTTTTAAAGAACATTTTTCAGACACTATGAATTTAAAGCTATTCTAATGCAATAAAAGAGAAGAAGTATTGGATAGACAAAGTTTCCAACTTCTACAGCTGAGTAACAGTCCTGTAATGAATGCCTCAATATTATAGTAGAGATTTCAATGATTAAATAAATTAAAATGCAGAATATTTGTAAATTGAGGTCCACAAATTGTAACAAGTACCTGTGGTCAGTTCTAGACTGGGAAGAATGCAAGAAGAAACCTATGCACTCCAAGGGATTTTATGTCTGAATGTGTAGCCTAATAAAGTGTTTAATATTTTCTCCTCTATTTTTCCAGCTTACACAATCAACTGTTTATCTTTGCATGGTAATTCTGTCTGACCATGTCTGAGGTCCAAGTCTGTGGGTAAGACAGAGCAATTAGGGCATAATTATTTTTTTTTTTAATGGCTCAGGATCCTAGTTGTACTTTCCTACCAGGTGGGATAGGAGATTGAAGGGGAGACCATTGTCACACTGTTTGCAAGATATTAGTGTCCCATGGCCCAGGAGATTTACAGGGACTCTGTCTTTACTACTGCACTTGTCCTCAGATTCGGTGTTGGTGTATCCCTCGCAATAGCCTTCAGCGCCATTTCACAATTGCATGTGCACTTTTGGAAAAAAACTTGCTGGATGTTCAAATGCTCACCTCTTGGAGGATCTCTTCAGGCTTTGCAGGTGTTGAATGAAAGGCAGAACTGTTATGGCTTAGATGATCAGTGCTCTGCTGCTGCGTGCTTGTTTGATCCCCATGCTGTTTACCATAACACTTGCCTTTGCGCAGAGGGGAACCAGTGGTGAGCTTTTGATGAAAAGCTTAGTTTGAGACACAGTTTTGGCTGAAATACTGTTCAATTTAGTTCGCTTAGTGAGTTTGGAGCAAGGATGTTCAATGGGAAGGCACTGAAAGAAGACAGGCTGTTGTAAGACATGATCAGTAGCTGTGTACAAAGCTACATAAAAACATATATTTATAGGCAGTACAGCTGGTAAATAGTCTTCAATCTGTGTGCAAATGGGAAAAGGTCATAAATAGAGGATTTAAAGATAGCTGCACTAATTTGCTTGTCAAGAATTTTTTCTCCTGTGAAGTGTGACCCTTGGCTGCTGTTTTCCACTTTTTTTACTGCTGGATGATATTTCGGCTAGGTAGAGGTGAACACACTTTGAGTTTGTTTAGTACAGGAAACTTTTTGTCATTAATTCAGTAATTCATCAGAGGGAGCTTGGAGACCTGCAGAGGTTACTCCAACCTCTGTACATCCCAGCTAACTGCTGTAAACTATTGTTCTGTCATATTTTAAAAAAGGACAGGCAGACAAGTGAGTTCTGTATGGTCCTATATATATATATATATATTTTGAATTTAACAGACTTATTAAGGTGCTTAGGAAATACTACAGAGTGGCAGCCAAATAGGGGTGCAAACAGAGTTTATTTTGTTTTGTCTTTTTAAGCTGTCCCTGAAAGTACTAAGTTAGAAAGAGGACAGACCTTTATATTTCCTCAGTATCTTGAATACCAATGAAATAGTAACCTACTGGCTGAAATTATATGAGCTATGCTGACCCTCAGCCTGTATGAAATGTTTGGAAATTAACTGAGACAAAAGATCAGGTTAATTATTATTCTATTGTGCTCTTTTCATTATTCAAGGACAACTTGTGGAGCTGAAATATACCTACAGAAAATAACCTCTGAAAGAATATCAGAGAATTGATTTATTTGTGTTATTGAAACAGAAAACTTCATATATAAGGCTGAAATATTTTGTTTAAATTAAAATATGTAACAAGAACTATTATCTAGGGATATGTAACAGGAAAGTTTGTAGAAAACACACCATCATCACTTTTTCACATTAGATTCCTAATATTCCATCTATTCAAGTATCCAGCTATTAGGCATTATAACTACAAATATCCTACCTCTGTAGTTGCTCCTTATCCTATGTGATGTATGAAACCTTCTTTCTGAAGCTGAGTAGAAACAGTTAACAACTACTTAAACTGAGGGAGACAGTAACCAGCAGCCCCGTGAGGGAGCTATGGACAGGGTCAATCAGCAAAAGACATGGAGTGATGTGAAAAGCAAGGAATAACAAAATCAACCAAAAGGGGCTTACGCAGGGTTACTTCCAGCCCTTGCATGTCTGCAATGAAGTGCCTAAAAGGCACCATTACAGGAAAATCCCCCAAACCCTCTCCAGGAACTCAGCATGATGTGATGCCTCTCTGAAGTGCCTGTATGGGAAATAAATACGATGCATTAGAGAAATGTGTGCAGTTGCAGGGCTATGATCTTAGTGGGATCATAGAGATGTTGTGGGATGGCTCCCATGACTGGGGTGTTGCAATGGAGGGATATAGGCTCATTAAGAAGGATAGGAAGGGAAGACAAGGAGGGAGAGTTGCCCTTTATGTGAGAGAGAAGCTAGAGTGCATGGGAGCTCTGCCTGGGGACAGAAGGGATGAATCCAGGGATGAAGTTAAAAATGTTAAAGTCCAAATAGAACTGAATCTAGCCAGGGATGTCAAAGCCAACAAGAAGGGCTTCCATAAGCATAGAGGTGACAAAAAGAAGCCAGGGTAAATGTGGACCCGTTGCTCAACAAGATGAGGGACCCGGTTGCGCAAGACATGAAAAAGGCTGAAGTACTGAATGCCTTCTTTACCTGTCTTTACTAATAAGGCTGGCCTTCAGGAATCACAGGTCCCAGAAATAACAGGAGAAATCTGGACCAAGGAAGATGTACCCTTTGTGGAAGAGGATCAGGAAGAGTTGTTGGTACACCAGAGGGTCATGCTGCCAACCAGAGGGACCTCAACAATCTGGAAAAATGGGACTGCAGGAACTTCATGAAGTTCAAAAAGGAGAACTGCAAAGTCTTGTACGTGGGGAGGAACAATCCCAGGCACCAATATATGCTGGGGACCACCCAGCTGGGAAGCAGCTTGGCAAAAAAAGGACCTGGGGTAACTTTTTAAGTTACCTTTGTCCTTTCAGGGTGGCTTTTGTTGAAACAACTTTTGGCAATAATTTCATACCTGGAATGTTAAATCACTTTTTTCCAGATCCCTATTTAACAAAACCAAATCCACAACAGATGGTTAAGACATGGAGTAAGGCAGTAACAGCTCAAAGCAGAAGAAATTGACAGAATACAACTCGATATTTAGAAATAACAGTTCAAGAATGACCTACCAGTGTTGGTCAATAGATGTTGATAATATATTTTCCTTCTCCAGGTAACTGTTCCTTGCAGTCACTGATGGATTCTGCAGGGCTGTCTACTCTTGGTCATTGTTTCTCAGTTCATATTAATATTGAATGAACAATAGTTGTTCTCTGAAAGTCCTGGTCTGGTCGTGGACCTTGATTCAGGACTGAAGTTTTCATGCAGTTTCTTAAATATCTATATTTGACATTTTCAGGGTTTTTTTTTTTCCTCTTTGATAATATTAAATGTCTCCATGTTCTCTATAGATGATGAACTGTATCCCCTGATCTCTGGCAGACCAACAGCCAAAATACAAAAAACCCCCCTTACTATTAGAAAAATGATGAACTACTATGTTTATATATTGAATCTGTTCCTTACATGCTATATAATGAATTTTTCTGCCTGGTTATTTTAATTGGCTAGTTCCTCAGTGAGTGTCCTAATCACGTAATCAGACTCGAGTTATTAGCAGTGTCTTTTGTTCAGTGCATGCATTTCTGAATATATAATGTCTTGGTTTTTAGTACTACTAACTAGTACAGTTGCACAGCCATAATAAATTAGAGCTAAGGTCTGTATGGCACTGATTTAGCTCATTCTAGGAGGGAAGAAAGTTAAAGAAGTTCTGCTTGTTCTATATTAATTTGTAGAACTGAAGGTAACAAGTGTATTCTTAAACTATTAACTTTCCATTATTTTCACTTTTGTGGTCTTATGACTTATTTTTGTATCAAGCAATCATAATCATTTAACATTAATGTTTTTGCTTTGGTCTGATTAGCACTTCATCTTTGGCTCTGACAACCAGAACTCCATGACAGACAAGAATATAAGTATCCGCTTCTTCAGCATAATCAGAACTCCGGTCCTATTCTTTTTACAGTCAGAACTCCTCCTGTATCACAGCATACAGAAAACAATCTGTCAAATAGTCATATTATAATTTCTACAATAAACTTGTATGATGACTAGTAACATAATCAGGGCTTTTTTGCTATAATTAAAGTATTTTGATTGCCACAGTAATTCTTTACCTGTGCAATAGTTGTAACATAGCATCAAATACCTCAACATCACTACTTTGGGCAAAGCCAGAGGTGCATTACAGGTCCTCATACCAACATATTTTTATACAAATCTCTAAACAGGAAGAGCTCCATTCTTGGCTTAGTCAATTCTATGGCACAACGATACAGCACTGATCCTGGTGCATTCCTCATCCCCTTATTTCTGCATTACTCTGTGAAATCCATATCTATGTAGCTCCATGATAAACGTGTACAAGAGCACTGTGCCTTTCACTAATGATTGAAATATCAGACGTCTATCCCCTGTGGATGGAGGATAATCAAATCTCTGTCAGAGAGAGATATCCAAGGCAACTGTACAGAATCACAGAATTGCAGAATGGATGATGTCGAAAGGGATCTCTGGAGATTGTCTAGTTCCTCGCCCCTGTGCAAAACAGAGTCAGCTACAGCAGGTTGCTCAGGGCCTCCCTGATTCAGGGCAGGTGGAGACTCTGCAATTTCTCTGAGCCACCTGTTCTAGTGTTCTGGAAACAAATCTCTAAACTTGGCAGAGACCTGAAGTTATCCCCATCTTGGCATAAACACTGTTCTTTGACACAGAAATTTGTGGTCCATTGGTTATTGTTAGTGCACGCAGACAAACACCCACACTCAGCTGCAGAAAGCCGCTGCGTCAGCTCTACAAATATCAGGAGTCGATGGTCATCTCTGATGTACAGAGGAACACAGCTCTGACCCAGGCAGATTTCCATTCCTTTATCGTGTACAAAGAGCTCTATCTCTGTTACTGCATACATTGACTCAGTAGTGCCCACCCCTGACATAGGCTGGCCTCCTTTCTAATGCCTGGTCAGCTTCTACTTTGGCAGAATTGTGGCATGCCGAGAGAGACACAACAGTACATTTCTGTTGTTGCACGGTTTTCATGAAAATCACTGTCATGGGAAGTACTCCAAACCCACAATGAGGCAAGTAGCTATCTAAACACGTTTTCTAAGTCTGCAGAGCTACCTAAAAATCTTATATTTAATAAAGCTTGATCTCCATTTTTGAAAAGTACTGGTAACTATCAACATCTCTATACACCAGGGGCTCTTAAAAATCAAATATATTTGTGTATTGAACACGCATCTGTGACACCTTGGCCTGCATAGCATGGTACGTATGTAGATACATACTGGTATACCTTCCGGTCACTAATAACAGGAGACAGACTAACAGCTGCATTCAAACAAGACCATGTCCTGTAGCAATAGCTTTATCACTTTTATGTCATTTTTGTATAGCTGATGTATCCAGAATATTTTCCTCTTCACTAATATCAAATAGCTGCATATTCCTTATGGATGGTAAACTGTATTCCCACCTCTGACTTTAAAGTTCATCCCCAACTCAGCTCTTTGTTTCTAAGATATGGACATTTACGTGATTGCTTCTGTGATGTCCAGGGTTGTTGTCTCTTCTGAACAAACACGTCACCTCTTGCAAACCTATGCATGCACAAGGATGCATCTATGCCACTGACAGGAGTTCACTGCACCTGTAAGATTTTTGAGACTCCATGAGGGCCCTGAAGTGTCTAGTTTTCTATCTGTTCCCTTGACATATTTTATATGAGCAAGGATAGAGCCAGGACAGCACAGTGGTGGCAACACAGCTTCTGATTTATGCAAGGCTCTGTGTCCATCATTTACATGAGAATGTAAATATGTAATAAGTATGAGAAAAAAATTAATAGTTTTTCATATAATTCATTTTTCTGTTCTGCCCGGGGATTTTCCTCCCTCTCTACCTTTGGGACATATCAGATCCTGTGTTCCCATCTTTGGGCTCCGTTTCCATCGTTGTTGTAACAGGCATCTGTTGAAATGTTGAACATGTTGAAATAGGTTCCTTATGTCTGATGCACTCTAATCTCTATTCCTTACAAAGGGAAAATGTTATCCCTTGATTGGAGGTATTTAGGGGTCCAGCTTTGTTCCTGAAATAGTTGGATCTTCATCTGCACGTCTGAGAGATGAAATTTTGCCTACAATTCTGACCTACTTAAAACTACAACTTTCACTCCTGACCAGTAGGAGTCTCTATCCCCACCTGGGGGCTCTCTGCCCATCTCTGATATAGCGAGGTTCCAGACATAAATGGAGACGCATCTCTGTTTATGTATTAATGACAGATAGATGTTTGTTCTTTCTATAGTGCCTTAGGGATGCCATGAGTCCGTATTTGCCAGTAGGACTTGATACTGCTGATGACCACCCTTTGAACATTGCAGTCCAGCCACTTTCACACCTGCCTTATCATACATTTATCCAGTCCATATCTCACCAATCTGGCCTTGCTAACATCGAAGTAAACCACCTTGGCTTCTTTCATCAAGACAATGACTAGCAAGTCCAGTACAGATGGCTACCAAGATGATCGGGAGCATATGAAATATAAGAAGAGGCTGAGAGAAATTATTTTCTTCAGCCTTAGGAAGAAAAGGAAATGAGAGAGGTTACTCTTATCTTCAATTCCCAGATGAGAGGATGCAGAGAAAACAGAACCAGAGTCTTCTAAGTGGTGTTCAGTGACACAGAGAGGCAAATCTGGAAAGTCTGACTGGATATATGGAAAAAATGTTTTTGTTGTGAGTATAGTCTGTCACTGATGGAGGTTTCACAGGAACCTCCACCCTTGCAGTTATTCAGGAGAAGGCTTTGAGCAACCTGCTTCAAGCAGACCTGCTTTGAGCAGGTAGTTGGACTACATGGCCTCCAGAGGACCCTTTCAACCTACCATGATTCTCTGATATTTGAAGTTCACAGAACTGAGATTATCAAAATCATAATCAAGTTTGTTTTCAGAGCCTTGCACATAAGCGTAAGAGTTTTTCATGATCCTGGAAAGACTTATGAATATGCTTTAACTTTACAGAATTTGTACAGTATTGTTAATGTTACAGGATTAATTTACTGTGCTCTGAATGAAGTATGAATATAAATCTTGAGAGCTGTCTTACTGCCTCTCCTTGTAAATGCAAATATGTGCTTATTCTTGAAGCATATATATATAATCCCTTTGGACTGTTCTCATTTTCAAATTTTAGTAGTAAATTGCAAGTAATATGAGATAAATCATGAAGCAGTGTGGGTTTTGTAGCTTACAGTTCAGTATATTTGGGTTATTTCGTTCTGCTTTTTGAAGAATTAACAGACTTATCATTCAGGATATAGGAGAGAAAAGTTGAATAAACAGTTTCAAATTCAACCTCACTGCTTTGTCTTCTGATACGTTTCAGAAAAGAGTGATTTAATTATGCAGAGGAAATACTTTGGACTTGTGTTTTTTAGAAAAGCTGCAGTTATATGGAAAGTTGGTATAGGACAGGAACTTTCACAATACAAAAAAAAGCAGCACACTAGGTGGGTTTCCACTGAAATGATGAAAATCCTTCTAAAGTCTGGTATAAAATACTTCCCGACTCTTTAAGAAATTTTACCTAATGTCTTCCCCTAGCCCTTCCATTTTCCAACCAAATTTCACTGTTGGAAATCTGATCCAATGGTAAATTCACAGATTTCAAGTAAGATTAGAAGACTACCGTTTTCTTCAGAACTGTAAATGAAGAGCCAAATGAAAGTGTGTTTATTCTAAATATTTCCCCGGATGGTCACTTAAAATATTCCTCAAGACTTTCACCATAACAAAATTAAATTAATTGGTTATATGTTACCAATGAGTCCCTGCAGTGTTGTTTTTTTTTTTTTAATTGGCATAATCACAGATATTGCTCTGTTCTGAAAACTGTTTAAGTATAGCTAGAACTATAGAACAGTTTTCTTTAGGAATTAGAGATATAGGGGTTGGGGCTTTGGTATTTTCTATATGTTTAAACAAGCTTAGCTTTTTGAAAAAAAAAAAAAGGAGAAACACAACAAAAAACCCAAACCCAAACAAACAACAAAAAAACCCATTTCAGGATTCTTGTTAATATACAGCACATTCATTATTTTCTTCCCTAGTAATTTTGAATTCAAATCTAGCATTTTTCCAATAAAGACATGCAAATATTTTATTTATGAGCTTTTTTTTTAAGATAGCAAGTCATTTCCATGGAACAGTTGTCTCCTGCATCTGTGCATCCTTTTATTACTAGCTGAAACTTTCAGAGTTATTCCCTCACTCAGATGAGTATATTTACATTATGACCTATTTATCCATCTTTCTTCAAGATCTGAATGTTCTATCTCCCATCTTCATTCGTGACATATTTATATGTTTATGTAACACATTGACGGGGGTACAGATGCCAGTTTTAATTCTTCCTACCTTTGCTGAGACAAGAAGTCACCTCTGTGCTATGTTAAAGCAACACCTTTGGAAGCAGAGACACCGGAGTGTTTTTTCAGCTGCTGATTTAGTACCAAGGAAGCAGCTGAACCAGACGACTGGCTGCATATAGATGTATGGTAAGATGATGAAGGCTTTAGAAGCTGTTAAAACATGATAATGATAACAATAACATGATTATACAGATGAGTGGTTTTACAATGCTGAACAGATATTGTGCAGTGTGGAGCATTCTCTCCCCTAAATAACGGGACCTGAAAATATGTAGGGAGGCATTCCACATTCTGCAGGACAAGGCCAATATGGTGAGATATAGTCTCTAGCTGTTAACATACCCAGAAAACACAAGGATGCTGTCCTTTATTCTGAGAACAAAAGAGTCACGGGGAATGCAAGTTCCTTTTGCATCTTATGCTGCAACACATTAGAAATGCTTGAGATCTAGTTCTGGCCATCAGACTAAACCATGCTTCCTAACAGACATAATTAAATTGGCCTGGAGCTATAGCTAAATAAAGTAAGTTTTTTTCTAGGATAAAAATATACATCAATAGTTCTGTTGACAGTACTTAAAATATGATCTATCCTTAGACTTGAGTATATAAAACCGTAAGCCTATGAGTATTCACACACGCTTGAGGTTCTTCATACGTCTAAGAACCTAGCTAATTCATGACCCTAAGCATGTTGCTGCATCATGGCCCAAATGGCTTAATTAGCTATTCTAAAAATACTTATAATTGAAAAATTAAGAAATAAAATCAAAGCACTAACATCTTTTGTGTCAGTCAGAAAAAAACATAGCTTTTTCCACCACCATCATCTTCCAACGGTCTCCTCCCAATTTTTCCTTACTTGTCCAGGCCACTCTCTCACAACTGCCCCTCACCCTTCCAGCCTTTGAAACTGCCGTTGATTTTCCCATATCCTTCAATGACCGCTCAGCTTCCATTTCCCTGACAGTTCCTCAAACCCCATTCTTCTTTTCAGCCCTGACAACTTACCTCTTCCAGCCAAAATCCCATCTTTCTTCTCATCTCTTAGAACTATCTCTGTCACCTCTCAAAAACTGAATTTAGCCTGTGTTTCTGACAAGCACTGAACTTCTTCTGTGCCAACATTTTGAGCAAAAGCTGCCTTAGGCGGCCTGTCCAATATTACTCAAACCAAGGTTTTCTGTTTGATAAAGAAAGACCGGTGAACAGAAAAGACAAAACCAAGGGAGACAGAGAAGAACAAGAGAGAGGAAAAGTATGTGTTTCTTTCAAACAGGTACTAAATATTATATAATGATCCTGAACTTTTTGGTTTATGGAACTGTATTAAGTCTTTGTATAGTGACGAATAAGTAAACAACCCAGGCTTTTCCTGGCATTCTTCTATTAAAATAAGACCCTCATAATGCATAGATACGGACAATTATTCTTCTATGTTTTCTCACAGTCCTGACTGTAACAGTATTTTTACTTACAGTGCCTTATCAGCAGCATTCGTCTAATCCTATAAAATTTTCACTTTTTTATATTGAGGAGTTGCCTGATTTTTGAAGAACGATGTTGCTGTCTGGGACTGCATCAAATCTGGTGACACTGATATGGTTCTTAAGGTTGTAGACTAGTTTGCTTTTGCCTTAGCATAATTAACTGAATCTTAAAGATTAAAATTCATTTTTTTTCTTGTGTAGTTTACAATATTTGTCTGACAAATCATTCAAAATACAAGGATTAGACAACTTTTGGGGAGGCTAAGGTTTTCCCTCTTCTTTCATCTTTGATTTTTTTCTTTTAGCGTACTATGAAGCTCTTTCACTTATTTTGAGATGTCATGGTTTAAGTCAGTCATTTTGATTCATTGTTTGTCTCAACCTTAATCCTCCCTTTACTACTCTTTCTTTTTTAGCTACTCTTAAGTCCTTTCAATCCGTGAAAAATATCTGGATTGTTAACTTCCTAGTCTAAGCTAAATAACTGTACATTTAGGCAGTAAATAATTTAAAGAAAATATGTCAATGTTTGATGAACAAAACTACGAATAAAAAGTGAAGAATTTCTTCTCTAAGTACCTTAAAAGTAGAAATAAGAGTGTTTGAAAATGAGAAGAGGAAAGCTTTACTTAACTAGAGTGGAAACAGTGACATTTCTTCACTAGAGAACAGCCTGCCAAGTGAAAATGAGACTTCTCCAACTCTTGTGACAATTACAGTTGCAATTTTACAAGTCCTGGGAAATGTGATCAATCCTCATTAGAGAAAATGATCCCGTTATCAGTCTGGGGAAAAAGAAAAGAGTCTACTTCTTATAGCTGTTCTGATGCTGCTTTCCACCTCTGCTTTGCTGAAATGCCATAAATTAGAAGATGCATTCTGGCTGGTATCACAGCATAAAATCCATACCTTCATAACAGTCCCTCTGCATGTGTGCTTCTTTAGCTTTAGTCCTAGACACAGTCCCACCCATTTCTCGTGTCATCTCCATAAAATGGAGTTCAGTTGTTTTATCCTGACCCAGTTCCATTTGTGTTCTTAAAGTTTCTCCTCTGTAGCCTTGGACTTCCAGACTTTCCACTTTTTGCTTATCAGCACTTCATGTGTCTTCAAATCTGTGTCTGTGGCTTCAGCAATTTGTTTTCTCACAGTCAGTAAGTCCAGAATAATGTAAGCTCTTATTAGAGATCTACCAATCTTGAAAGGCAGACAAGTAGCAGACATTGATTAAGTATTACAAAACAGCTTTTTTTTTAAAAAAAAAAAAACACAACAAAAACCCCCAGAATTTTGTAGTCAACTGCAAGACAATATCTAGGTATTGCAGGGAAAATTCATAAAGAATGAATGGATCGTATACTTGCCAGATGACAGTATTAACTGAAGTTTCAAAATTTTCTTCTTTATGTAGTGGCCAATTCTTAAAATAGCATCACGACACATCAATGGGGTTTTCAGGGTTTTTTTTTTCAGATTTTATTTATGCATTTTTGTATTGGTTATTCAAGACCTCTTTTTAACTCTTTTTTTTTTTTTTTTAAATCACTCAGATACCCAGTTCACAGGCTGATGTTCCATGAGATTTCTCTCTTATCAAGCTCAAAAGTTTATTTGACCAATTGTCTTCTTATCAGAATTCAGAAAAGAAATTAAACTCTTCAGGCATAATAGGTACAGTGAAACAGTAAGTCTAATTGAGCCAAGCATAATTTTCCCAAAAATACAGATTTTGTTTTTATCAATTCTGTGTGATAGGTCACTTGGGTCAAATACTGGCTTGTAACTTGGCAGACTTAAAGATTCCATGAACAAAAAAAGGATCAGACACCTGGCTGGGATTCACATGGCCAGATGTAAAGTCTATAATGCAAATAGCTATGTCTGAGTGAGTTATGTTCCTTCATAGTTTGACTGGAAATAAACCTTTATAGTTTAACTGGGAAAAAGAACACAACAAAGGAGGGGTTTATCTCACTGCAAAGTATCTGCCTAAAATAGGTCAAATGAATAAATGCTCTGTAGGTGCCTAAAGTTAGATGAGGTGAATCATGCTCTGATTCATTAGGAGACATGAGTAAGCTGTGGACTGCCCATTAACTCAACTGCAATTTAGCCAGGTGCTTGGCTGACTGAAAGAGAGAAAAATTGGATGTTTTTGAAAATGAAGTCCTAATATGGCCAGATGAAGTAATGTTAAGCAACAGCAAGCAGAAAAGATAGGTGGGCATACAGATGAGACAAGATAAGATCATTCGATATTAGATTGCCTGTTACCTTAGACAGAGTGAATTTTAGCTCAGTTTGGATTGTCTCACGGTTTAGGAAGCGCTTTGGACTTATTCTTATTTTGGCTATAGTATTTAATCCATCCTTAATTCAAACTCTGCTAGCAATCAGCATGCATAACTTCTTTCTACCAACTAATATCTTGATCACAAGAATGACCACCTCCATTCAGCCCAGTATTCATTCCTGTTTGTATTGTACAGAGGCTTCTGATTATCCTTAATTATTTTGTAATAAGATTATAATAATATCATTGTACTTTTATGGCAACAAACATCATATTTACTGCTCTTCTTGTATCTTACATAAACAAGGAGAAAGCCTTTGAATTTATTCTTTGAATTTATACTTGTTCTGCTGTTTCTTTTCATTCTTTAGATTAGTATTCAGTAACTCTTTAAATGTTATTTGCTGGATCTAGAAACAAAGGCAGACTTTCTGCTGACTTATGTATACCCCTTGTGGTAGGTTTTTCATCATGAATTATTATCCATAAAATGGACACAGGTCCCAGTTTCACATTATAGGAGGGAGACAAGTGAAAAAGAGGATTTTGCTCATAACACAGCTATTAAATTATTTTTTTTTTTATTGGAACATGGGAAAAAATGAATTAAAAACTTTAGTTCCACTCCACAGAGCACACTCACATATCACTTTTGGAAACAAACAAAATATAATTCTATGTTGATGGAAAACAAAATCCAAGTTATTTTAATGTAGAATATTAGTGTTGGGATCATTTTAGGAGTCTGTCTTTGTCAATATTAAAAGATGTATTTTTAATACGTTGTTTATAGCTTAAAGATACTACTAGGTCTGTCAAACAAGCAAAAATGTCAAATGGGATTCAAACATAAGATGACAGTGCTTTGTAATTTTTTTTTTAATTTCCATTTATTCTACTATTTTTCTTTAATCTGTCCTTTGATGTTAGTAAGTTTCTCTCTCTCCTTAAAAAAAGGAAATATCTTTTGTGTATTAGTCAGTGGTAACTAGGAAGTGGACTGTAGGCACCCAACCTGATGGGAAATACAATGGCAACTGGCAGGATTGCCAACAAATCTATACACATAATGTGTGATTGTTTAGTATTCTTCATGTTTCAGTCAAATTCAGAATGTAATGTTAAGGTGATTGTGCAGTGTACAACCCCAACTGATAGTTGGGAAGGTCTAAAATAAATTTAAAAAAACCCAATGAGCCAAAACAACAAAGCATTCTTCTGCATAGTGGGACTGACTGGGAACAGGCGGATTATTTTTACATTATTTTGTAAAAGAAGTAGATTAGCTCTACTGTCCTACTGCTTCCTAAATAATTGGGCATTACTTCTGAGATGACTTAAATAATCCTATATCCTGAAGCAAAACTATGTGTTCATATTTCATGAAGTTAAACATGTAATTTTCAGTAACATATCATTACATAGTAATCCTTCTGCAACGCATTCATCATAGATTACAAAATAACAATATGATCCGATATTGCAGCTTAGCTTTACTTGCCACACATGAGCTGAATTATGTCAGTAGATAGGTTATTGGCTGTCTGCAGTGGTTAACAGTCCCTTTTAAGCTTGAGGAGTCAAAAGTTGGAATGAGGTTTTTATATGAAATTTTAGCATTTTAAATTTGAATTAAAACTTAGTAAACCATCCATAAAACATCATTCCGGGAACAATCACTTAGAGTGAATCTGAAAGGAAACGTGGCCCATAAAATTCAAAATACAGGTAAATAAAACCAATGTTAGCTTTATATTTTTGCTGCTTCTAACCTTCTAACCTTTGAGTAGAATCCGTCTTTGTCTGCCTGTTTTAATACTTAGTCACTCTGAATTGTGGTGTAATTGTCATTTGAGTTTGTCTGACTTTCAATGGCAGAACAGTGATGCTGTACAATCTACTGGCTACTTAAATGCAGCTTTTTCATTTTTCTTCTTTATAGTTAAAAAATGAACAATTGGAGATAATGTATAGCCTAATGATCCCCACTTTGTGTAGCCTAATGATCCCCACTTTAAAACTTGTAATTTGCTTTCCCTTTCTGACACAGTAGATGGGCTGGATTTTCAAAAGTGGACGTGATTTAAAACCTTTAACCCTAGTGCATTATATGTGATTGTTTAGTATTCTTCATGTTTCAGTCAAATTCAGAATAGAACAATAGGAAAAGACATGAGTTCGCGATAGATTATGTATTTTCAAGTCTTCAGTGGCGTCATAATAAAATATATCTATCTCTAAAATAAAATAGCATTGCTTATCATGTGTTTGTGCTAAACTGCTGCATCAGTTTGATATTTCAGGAGTCAAAGTACTGTGTTTTCATTGCCTCCATAGTCTATTGCTCTGAAAATTTATGTCCCATTCTTAAAAAAAAAATCAGTGGATTCAACCCATCCTTCTGAATTTATATTTAAAGTGTGTTCAGGTTAAATTGTTACAACTTTTTTTTTTTTTCATGGAAAAACTACACTAGACCTGGGAAAAAAGAATTAGCAGATTTCATCCAGAAAACATTATCATTGTCTCAGATGAGTCCTACTGAACCTAGAGATAACAATGACAATATCTCTGGGAAGAAAATGGCCTTTGAGGGGAAAAAAAAGTCTTTAAAAACAAAACATAAAGGTTGCAAGAATAAAATAAGTTTAATATGAAACTCAGAAAAAAATTATGGACTGGTAGAATGTAAAATTCTCTGGCATGAATGTTTGCAAGATGAAAATTGCTGATTTTGATCTGGTACAAGATCATATTCAGATTACTTCTAGTTATACAAAAAAAGACTGACAATACCCAAGCGTCTTTACTTCTAGAAATTTGTTTGAAACTGGAAAGCAGAATGGCTTTCATTACTAGAAGCCATGAATGATTACAAATAAAAATATCAAATAGGTTGTTAACTCAGTCCCTACTATTAGTTCCACTAATGTATTATAGAGTCACGGTTTTAATATGGGTGTTGGTGTGAACAAGAAAAAAAAAAAAGTAAGAAAAAAAAATAGAAAAGAAGAAAATCCAAAACAAATCTAACAGTACACTGAGAATTAGTCAGAAGTATCCCACTACGTTTTTTGTAGTAATTACTGAGGACATATGCTTCTGTGAGGACTCTGTGCTTCTGTCCTTCAAAGGCCTTGGATAGAAAATCTCTGAAAAACTAGCTCAGATCAGCAGCATAGTTTTGGTGCAGACACCCAAATGATCTTCACTTAACATTTGATGGTTTATTTTGAAAAGTAGTTGTTTTGTGTAAAAGCTAGGTTCCTTTCTGAGGAAATTAGAATGGAAGATCTAATTTGGTGTGCACCAAACACACATCTCTGATAACAGTGTGATGATGCGAACTGGTAATTACTCTTTCAGACAACTTCAGAGTATGCACATAGTGGGGGTATTCAGCTCAGGAGACCTGAATAAGTGTAATTCAAAATAAAATGTAGGGGTTGATGTCATAACTGTTGCCATTTGCTTATCTGGTCTTTCTGTACCCAGTTTGCTCCTCTGTAGACACAGCTGTTAACACCCACCCTGTGTCACATTCTCCATTCACTTGGAAAACAGTTCAAAAAGTATAAGGAAACAGCTTAAGCATTCAGGCATTCACACCTAGGGCTGGTTAATTGTATGGATAGATCTGTCTAACAATGTCTATTTCTGCCCTGTCTCAAAAAGTTAGAAAAGAATATGTCAGGTTAGCAAGACCTGTGAGTTTTGGATCTCAGGTCTCTCATTTCCCTAAGGATCTGGGTTTTGTTTGTTGGTTTGTTTTCTTATAAAGTTTTTATATACTTTTGTCAGTCATTTGCTTGCTTGCTTTTCGGTTTCACAGTTACATCTGGTGTATCAAGACTCATGTCAATGAGACATGCGCTGTACTGTCTCATTGTTTGCAACATGTGGCAGATCCTCTCCACAACCATGTAGCAGTAACCATTCCTGACATCTGTTCCTCACTGTGCAGCCCAGAAGAGCAACAGTCTTGGATTCACGCTGTTGTCTTTAAAAGCCTAGAATGTGCTGTCTAGCACTAGTATTTGGGTAAGTGCTACTCAATCTGTCTTGCTAGTAATTTGTATTGAAACAATTCATGACTAAATAAATTAAGTTGACATGAGGTTGTAGAAGATGAAAATGTACCCAGGCTTGGCAAAAGAAGACTGACCTTGCTTTGAAAGCATCCTCAGAAGAAATTTTTTTCTTCACTGTTTTTTTCATTTCTTTCTTATGATACATACTTTTATCTACAGAAAAGAGGAAGCATCTGACCTATGTCTTTCTATCAGTCTCTGCGTACTGTACTAGATAAATAGAAACACCAGCAGAAAATTTCCATTCCCACATTTTCTAATTTCATTTCCTAATTATTCTAGACACAATGGCTGCCAGGCACTCATATAGCTTTTTCTGTACTGTGCTGCTGATTCTAATGTCTTTTGTTCATTGTCCAATTTAAAGACCTCAGGAGAGAGAAGAGTATTTCTAACAAGAATTTTTTTAATACTTGAGGTATATGTATTTCTTTGAGCACATGGTTTGAAACTGGCTGAATGACCAGGCCCAGAGGGTGGTTCAAGGCAGCAAGAACTCTGGTTGGAGATCAGTAACTAGTGGTGTACCCACCCCAGGAGTCTATATTGGGTCCAGTCCTGTTTAACAGCTTCATTAATGATTTGTACGATGGGGCAGAATGTACCCTCAGCAAGTTTGCAGATGACACAAAACCAGGAGGAGTGGCCCAGAGGGTCACGCCGCCAACCAGAGGGACCTCAACAGGCTGGAGAAATGGAATTACAGGAACCTCATGAAGTTCAACATGGAGAAGTGCAAAGTCCTGCACCTGGGGAGAAACAAACCCAGGCACCAACATGTGCTGGGGGTCACCCAGTTGGGAAACAGCTTGGCAGAAAAGGGCCTGGGGGTCCTTGTGGACAGTAAGTTGAACATGAGCCAACAACACGCCCTTGCCATAAAGAAGGCTAATGGTACCCTGGGCTGCATTAGGCAAAGTATTGCCAGCAGAGCGAGGGAGGTGATCCTTCCATTCTCCTCAGGCTTGGTAGGCCACACTTAGACTATTGTGTCCAGTGCTGGGCCCTTCACTACAAGAGGAGCATGGACATACTGGAGAGAGTCTAATCAAGGGCCATGAAGATGATGAAGGGACTTTCCTCCAATGAGGAAAGGCTGAGAAAGATGGGACTGTTTAGCCTGGAGAAGAGAAAGCTCATGGTGGATCTTATCAATGTATATAAATACCTGGAAAGAGGGTGCAAAGAAGATGGAGCCAGGCTCTTTTCAGTGGTGCCCAGTGACAGGACCAGAGGCAAGGGGCACAAAGTGAGACACAGCAGGTTCTCTCTGAACAGCAGGAAACACTTTTTTACTGTGAGGGTGACTGAGCACTGTCACAGATTGCCCAGAGAGGTGGTGCAGTCTCCCACCTTGGAGATACTAAAAAACCATCTGGACATGGTCCTGGGCTCTACATGGCCCTGCTGTAGCAGGCAGGTTGGACCAGATGGCATCCAGAGGTCCCTCCTAACATCAACCACTGGTCTGGCTAGCTCAGGAAGACAGTATCTTTATTGATTAACTTAAGGAAGGCTATTTAAACACCCAGTTGATCCACTGAACTGATATAGCCAGCTAATCCATTAACACAGCTGTCTATATAAAACAAAGGCTACTCTCTGGTCCTGTGTGTATTCAGAAAAATTCAGATTTCGTTGCAACAATCAAGCACTCCTGAGTCAGGTTCTTCCCTAAGCTTGCCCAGAGCATGGTCCTTGCCAGTCTCCTCTGAGCTTTCTCCCATTGTGCAGATGTGTTGATTGATCACAATAGTTCCAGTAAATGTGCCGTGGAAAAAAGTATTTTGCAATAGTTTAGACCATTGAGACCACAAAGGAGATAGCTATAAGAATGAACAACAGGACAAATACCTGAAAACTCTAATACGTGCTATAGAGATTTGTTTATTTTTAAGTAGAAAAGAGATTTAAACAAACAAACAAACAAGTAAACAAACAAAACCTGTCATGAGGATTATTATCGTGGTCTGTTAACATTTTTTCCAAAAACTCAGATGTGAATATAATGGCCATAAACAACTACATTTTTATTCAGACTGGAAAATTCTCTTTTGCATCTGACAATGATTTACAGCAAAACTGGAAGACTTCAGGACACCTTGCAAATTCTATCATGTCTAAAAATGAGGGTTTAGGACTGAAGGGCGTTCCCATTTAAAACTGGTATATTGCAACTTTATTTGTGAGCTCCATTCTTGTAACCTTGTACAACCCTACTGAAATTTCCACAGCATTTCACAGAATCATGACAGCCAATACACATAACTTCTATTGTAAGCTTATAAATTTAATTTGTGGGAAAGGACAATATGCTTAATGGACTATAGCTTTAGAATGTACAGGAATACATAGAGCATTAGATATGACAGTGGAACACAGGTAAATCATTTCTCTTCTGTATATGAGATAAATTAGCATGAAAAATTACTCTGAGTTTTGCCCCACATTTCTTTTAATCTCTTTTCAGGTTTCTAAAATCTGTCAGTTTTCACCATTTTTCCACCCCCTTCTGCTAGGTAGAAATATTAAAATAGTTATAAAAATCATCATTTTGAAAGTCAATAGAACACATTGAACACAGAAAGTCACTTAGATGCTTTAGAATTTTCCTGGTTTACTCCATGTCTTCTCTATGGATTTAGTCTGTGTTTGAAATAGAATGGGATATTTGTCCCTAACAAGTCCCATCCCTTTTTTGTGTATTAAACTTTTTGATGTTGAAGTTTTTATAAACTGTTTTCATTATCCATTATGTACAGTTGATAAGCATCCAGTCAACAGTCTTTGGAGATTTCTAATCATTATTACTCTCCTTTTAGTCATGTTATGTTATCCATAATGCCTACAGAACGGAAAAGACTTTGATTTAATGTTTTATTCAAAGGACGAATCCTTCAGCAGGATAATAGTCCCTAATGCAGGGTAGATGTAAAATGTCCAGTTTATTGCAGCCTGTAGATTTACTTTTACCCTTTCAGCCCAGAGGTGAAAGAGCTTTCTATTAATGGCCAGTTGCAAAACTCACAGTACTATTAGTGTTTTTGACATCCTTTCTTACTCTGATTATTGATTATATATCTAGGCAACTGCTTTACCATCTACTCTCAGTTGGCGTTCTAAAAATGTGTTATTCTCTTTTGCTCTCTCACTGAGATACATATTAATAAATAAGTGCATTTACTGTTTTCCTAATATTTTTATAATTGTATCTACCCTATTTCATTACATTTGTTCTCTAAATGTGAGAAGAGTACAAGTCACAGAACCAACAGATACAGAACTAATTTAGGGAGAGAAATGAAGTGGCCTTAGATGCGACCATGAGACTTCTAAAGTCTGAGATGTTTACATTCACTTTAATGGGATCAGAGTAGGCTCTACTTAGAGGAATTTAGGAGTGTTCTCCCAAATGCTCTGTTTTTTTAATGGTATTATTCAGGAAACACCTGGTGCTGCTGGTGAAGATTTAGGTCTTTGTATTGGAAAGTCTTACTGCACTCAGATCTGACTGCCAAAGCATATCTGTAACTTTGGGAAGACAATTCATGACTCTGTCTTTGGTGAAATGGCTTACATTCTGAAAGAGGAGCAAATGATTTCCACATTGGATTCACAATTCTTGACAGGTTGAAATGTTGCCATGCAAGAACTGTATCAAATGGAGAACTGGAAAATTATTAAATTTCAAAGTTTGATTTTACTTGCATGAATGGTGGATGTCCCACTTGCTTGAGCAGCAGAAACACTAATGTGATTACTAATCTCGCCCATCCCATGTGTAACAAAGCAACAACTAAGAACCAGTACTTGGAATTCCAATTTAAACACAGTGAGACACTTATCCAATATGTTCTTATCTGTAGGAAAGTTTACCTTATATAAATGACACTTTCACCAGACTGCGCAGCTACTACTGTCAAGATGGTGCATGTAAGTAGTTGATAATGTGCGTTCAATTTCAGGAGCCATTTAAAGGAACCGATACTAAATGACTTTATTTTAGTGTAGCTAACATATGTAGATGACATCTGTAACATCTGTTCTAACCTTGACTTACCAATTTTTATCATAAATTCCACAGCTACCATCTCTCCATCATCCTGTTCTGACATGCTCCTGCATCAACCTCAGCTACAGCTTCTTTACTATTAATCTAGACACCAAGGGCAGCATAAGAGATACAAACTGCTACTACAAACTACTACATATCTCACAGATCAGGAAAGCCAGTAAACATCTGAAAAACATCAAAAAGGGAATCACAGAATCACAGAGGTTGGAAGGGACCTCTGGAGATCATCTAGTCCAACCCCCTTGCCACAGCAGGGTCACCTACAGCAGGTTGTACAGGATGGCATCCAGGCGGCTTTTGAATGTCTCCACCACCTCTCTGGGCAGCCTGTTCCAGTGCTCTGCCTCCCTCAAAGGAAAGAAGTTCCTCCTCATGTTCAGATGGAACTTCCTATGGTCAAGTTTGTGCCCATTACCTCTTGTCCTATCACTGGGCACCACTGCAAATAGACTGGTGCCACCCTCCCTTTAAGTATTTATAGGCATCGATGAGATCCCCCCCTCAGCCTTCTCGTCTCCAGACTAAAAAGGCCCAAGTCCCTCAGCCTTTCCTCATAAGAAAGATGTTCCAGCCCCCTAATCATCTCTGTAGCCCTCTGCTGTACCCTCTCCAGCAGTTCCCTGTCCTTCTGGAACTGGAGAGCCCAGAACTGGACACAGTACTCCAGGTGCAGCCTCACCAGGGCAGAGTAGAGGGGGAGGAGAACCTCCCACGACCTGCTTGCCACACACCTCTTGATGCACCCCAGGATGCCATTGGCCTTCTTGGCCACAAGGGCACATTGCTGGCTCATGGTCATCCTGTTGTCCACCAGGACTCCCAGGTCCCTCTCTGCAGAGTTGCTTTCCAGCAGGTCAGCCCCTAACCCGTACTGGTGCATGGGGTTATTCCTCCCCAGGTGCAGGACCTTACACTTGCCCTTCTTGAACTTCATGAGGTTCCTCTCTGTCCAACTCTCCAGCCTGTCCAGGTCATGCTGAATGGCAGCACAGCCTTCCGGTGTGTCAGCCACCTCTCCCAGTTTTGTGTCATGAACAAACTTGCTGATGGTATACTCTGTCCCCTTCATCCAGGTCATTGATGAATATGTTGAACAGGACTGGACCCAGTACTGACCCCTGGGGAACACCACTTGTCACAGGCCTCCAACTAGACTCTGTGCCACTAAGCACAACCCTCTGAGCTCTATCTGCCAGACAGTTTTCAATCCACCCCATTGTCCATTCATCCAACCCACACTTCCTAAGATTGCCTACAAGGATGCTGTGGGAGACAGTGTCAAAAGCCTTGCTGAAGTCAAGGTAGACAACATCCACTGCCCTCCCCTCATCTATCCGTCCAGTCACACCATCATAGAAAGCTATCAGATTAGTCAGACATGCCTTCCCCTTGGTGAATCCATGTTGGCTACTTCTAATAATCTTCTGTTCCTTCAGATGCTTTGAGATGACACCCAGAACGAGCTGTACCATCATCTTTCCAGGGATGGAGGTGAGGCTGAGTGGCCTGTAGTTTCCCGGGTCCTCCTTCTTGCCCTTTTTGAAGACTGGAGTGACATTGGCTTTCCTCCAGTCCTCCGGCACCTTGCCTGTTCTCCAGGACCTTTCAAAGATGATGGAGAGCAGCTCAGCAATGACTTCTGCCAGCTCCCTCAGCACTTGCGGGTGCGTCCCATCAGGATGGGATGTATGATGTACAGCCAGACCATTAAAGCATTTGCTTGAGATACTCAGCTCATCTGAGTAAAAGAAAACTACATCACTAAGCTGTTTTCCAGATTGTAACTTTGAATGACCTCCCGAAGTAATACACAGAAACTTAGTACACTACAAGCAAAATATGTCACTGATAGTACACCCCTAGTAATCATATACCGCCATAACCTAAAACAAATGCTAAAAGTTATTAAAGGAATTCTATGCATATATTAAGATACATTTTCAGATGGCCTTTACTAAATTTCAAATTGCACCCCCCAGACCAACATGTAGTGCCTTCAAAACACCTACGTAGGTGAAGTTGAACAACCACAATACACTGAGGTGAGCTCAAACAGACAACTGATAAAGGATAAACCAAATAATTAGCCCTAAGTGAGATTTTTTTTTTTTTTCACAAAACCACCACTTACCAGGCTCCCACAATCCTGATTCTGAAGAGAGGGTTTCAAAGCTCTTTTTAGAATGCACAAATCTACTGAATACCCTCAGTTACAGAGTCAGAATAAAGGATCTTCTCTATGCTATACTTGTCCCACCCCAGGCCAACCCTGCAGTGTTGCTAGTGGGGTAGATTTATGTCCATTTCTCTCTCATATATAACCTTAATAAGTCTCTCCTCTGTATTACTGTCACCCTTCCACTGCATTACAGGTGTCAATCGTCCTTTCTACTCCACTCTCCTGTAGAGAAACAGTATAGCAAACTCAGACCAACTGTCCTAAACATTTATGTTGCTTTAAAAGTTCCTCCTTCTGTTTCAAACCAGGTTACAAACATGAACCTAGGAAGTCACATGCTTTTATTTCTAACTATATAAACTGATCTAATACAGGATCTGTTTTACCTCATACCCTCATAGATACAAATCACAGTGAACACTGACTCTGAGCGGCATCATTCATTTTAAAGGCAAGTATACTTAATTCCTAATATTTACTTCAGCAAAACTGATTTTGGAATATAGAAAGCTTTACTGTTTTTTTGTGTGGATTTTGGCCCATAACTATCATTTTCTTTCTTGTTTTACCACTGACTGTATTGCCAGTGAAAGCTCAAGTCAGGTTCTTGGGAATTTCATGCCTCCTCAGAAATAGCATTAATCTATAAATTTTAACAGAGAAGTGTGACAAAAATAAACCCCAAAGTTCAAGTGGTTCAGTTTAAGGCTTCTGTCCTCTCAGTATGCTTCTGTTGCTGTGCATCTGTCCTCCCTCAAATTTATAAAAAATTATTTTCATTAATGTAAACACTTTCTTGGTTATTTCGGGACTGGGGTTGGATAAAACCGTAATAAAGCTGCTGAGTAAAACAGCTGGCCTCATTAATGGCAAATGTAACAAAAAAAAAAAGTAACCAACAACTGACTTCTATGATGGAGAAAACAGAACAATAGACATTAATGCACAAAACAGAGCCCATAAACTAGGAGATAGTAGAAGATCAGCTTTGTTATCCAAGTAATTTCACAGAGGTTCACAGCAATTAAGGTTAGCTTTTGATCGGTTTTGTGGTATCTGTGTCTGCATTGGTTTTCAGAGAGTAGAAATGAAGAGAAAAGGATTTGGGTTTGCTCCCACGAGGAAGTTTAGAGACAGAATTACTCCAGTTAAACTGGTGGTTGGAAGGAAGCTTGTAGTTCATTCCTAAAACACAGTGCAATGTTCTGATGAAACTAAAAACCTCTGGGAGTAGAATACCACATTTCAGCCCTGTTCACAAACTGACTGTAAGTGAAATACTTCATTTCCTTCTGCTTGAAGTCACATAAGTTACGTTATTTTGGGCCCCATCATGGTTGGACTTGGGATGAAGAATTGTCATGAGGGGCTCATTAGGTTGATAGGTTTAACGTCTTGTGTTTTGCAGAAATAATATGAAAATAGCATTGGAGTTCTGTATGAATTAATTAGTTAGGATAGTAGGAACTTGTGTCGCAAACCTCACTTTATTTTTCTTCCTGTCACAGAATCAAATACCAAAATGAGAAGATGTCACATTTCCAGAACAACACTGGCTCCCCGTTAAGAGTTTGAAGAAACACTGCAACAAGTGTTCAAGACATGCGTATAAAATCTGTCCTTCTGATGTCTCCCCCAATTTTTTTTTTCCTGTGATTTATGCTCCCAGATTTCCATGAACTTTTCTATGTGAACCTTCTATAAGGCTGAGGTGGGAGTTGATTCTCTGGGTATCATACAGACAATTATGTAGATGGTTTGACTTACAACCACCTCTGTGGAAAAAAAAAGAGAGAAAACCCAAAAACAAACAGGGAAAGAATTAATAACTTGACTGTGAAGACTAGGAAAATATGGTATTACATCAGGACCTCCATCATCCGTTTCTCTTCAAAATGGAAATAATTAACAAGATCCTAATTTTCAGTGAATTGTTTAGTTTAAACATATTACACTCACACATTTTTACTACAGTGTTTTACCTGCGTAACATTTTTGAATATCATGTGTCAGGGTAAAGCTTGAAATGAACTACAATTTACGCTTAATAGTGTGGGAGTAATTACCCGAACTGGTATATGATTTACATAACACATTTTGTGTTACAAAGTATACGTTGTGTCTTGAATTATTCTTTCCGTAAAATGTTTATTATTTCAGTAGTTACCAAAGTTGGAAGAGTTTGCTATAATTAATTTTAGACCAATATACCTATTAAGCATAGTTTCTTATTATGTTAATCCTTTTGAACCATTCTTTCTTTTAATTTTCCTTCTATATTTTTATGTTTAAATTAATTATAAAATAAACACCTGGTTTTCAAAAGTTCTCAGAAGGTTCTCAACTACTATAGTAATGAGCTGCTACACAATACACATATATTGAGAAGAGGGAGGAAAAGGGAAGGGTAAGAGAGTAGGAGGGGAAGGGAGGGGAGGGGAGAGAGTCTTGGATCTCACTGTAGATATGAGTCATGACAGGGTATTTTAAATTGCTTTTGAAAAGCCCACAATTATTTCACTGTAAGTAATTAAGGCTCTCTTTTTTTCTTTCTTTTTGTTGGGTTTTGGGTTTTTGTTTTGACTTTTATTTCAGTACCCATTTTTCACACTTTGGTGCACAGAATTATTTTTAAATTTTCATATGAAATTTGCATTTATTTATACTTATTACCATAACATAAAATGTCTATTATTTGTTATATTTCTGTACTATTTACCACAATTCAAGATGTGATTAGAAACAATGCATGAAGACATATTTTCTCATGAACAGAAAAGTTATTTGTTGAGTGCCATTTACTAGAAATGTTTAGCATGTAGAATCTCTCTATATGTTTAAAAAAGCATTGGGACATATTTTTTACATGTCCACCCCAAACACGCCTGTTGAGAATTATGATATGATATTTTAAAATGTTAAAACAATTTCTCAGAGTGCAATGAGAGGAAGAAACAGAGAAATTTTGTATGTGAATGTGAATGCTTTTGAGACTCACAACTTCTGCTAGATGCTAAAAAGAGCCCTGAGAGGTGAGCCCACTAGAGAAAGACAATTCTATTTCATGACAACTTCAGGCATTGCAGATCACAAACTAGATTCTTTTTGACAAAATTAAACCAGAAGGTTCATTCCAGGAGGGTACTTAATGCATTTCAACTGTTAAAAGGTGCTCAGTCCAACTCAGCAGACTAAAATCACTCCAAGGTCAACTCTTAAGAAATGCACATAATGTAGACGTCGAGTCTTTGGTGGTAACTGGTTGGGTCTACAAACCCACCCTTGCTGGGCCCACAGCTGGCTACCATAACCAGAGCTACAGTCTTCAAACAGACTCCACAAGCGTTTACAGGTACAACTTGTGAACCAACTTCTCCCGTTAAGAGTTTTTGGCCCAGCATTTTTGAAATCCATGCTAACACAAAAGACATCTGCTCTGATGTTGCGTGAAAGGGTCAGAACCTATGAAACAGGGATATAACCCCAGGGAACTTCAACCATTCAGACTGCGTGATTCCTGTATTACCAATCAGGCCAAGATGGTGTCACCCACTGATGTGTGTTACAGTGCTTTGCTTTTTTGTAGAATACATGATGTTGTTTATAGCTATATCTATGCAATTTAAAATGGGTTATAAATAAAACTCATACTGGAATGAGCTGCTTGATCTAAGTAGAAAACATTGTGACTAATAAAATTTGGATGGTTTTGGGTATCCATTTCTGCTTAAGTATCCTATAACCGAATCTGAAAAAGTAGGTGAAAATCATAATGATTTTTTTGATATTCTTTACTGTAAAACCAACTTGCAGATTAATCTGCACATGCAAAAAGTCAGACCAATTATATGGGTACAAACATTGATATCTGTTTATGCTATATCAGTGAATAATTTGTTGCACTTGTCAAATAACAGAAAAAAATATAACTACTTTTACTAATTTGTGTTTTGTATCATACTTAAAAAGTCATTGAAATAACTTAAAAATATTGTAAATCATCAGAAAATACAACTGTCAAATTTTCCATAAAATAACACTTACCCATGTAAGCTTTGGCTTTACAGAAAATAAAATATTTTTATTCTGAGACTCCAAATTCTCTGCCTGTACAGTAGGAAATTAGCAAGAAAAAAAATTTGGAGGAAGAACAATCAGGGATTTTTATTTAAATATGCTTCTTGACTTTATCTTTCCCTATGGTCTTCCTTCTGGTTTTCAAAACTGTAGTAGATTTATTGATTTTTTTAAAGTGATAATCCATTTCCCACTTTTAAGCCAATCACTTGTGTTCTACATTCTGTTGCAGACATGAACAAGAATAGTATCACTTCATCTGGCTGGGTGAATATATGGCTAAATATATTATCTAAGCACATAAACATAAATACACATATACATGGAAAACTTTGAAAGATTAGAAGTAATATTTTATTTATAATTTCCAAAGAATGTATAGAATCTTAGACTTAGGTGCAAGTTTTAAGAGAATTTTGTATTTTCTGACTGAAAAATCTTACAAGAAGAGAATGAAGTACAGAAAAGAGGGCATTTTTAAACTTCATTTCAGTAAAGAGTTTATAATACGTTTAAACCAAACACTATGCAGAAGGAAGTAATCCACATGATACTATAATATGATTTTTTATTATTAGATAATGGAACCTCTTCATATATTTTTTTCTCAGTTACATATGTTGAAAATCTGCATAAAAACGTCCATAGCAGAATAGACAAAGGTGATTAACATACAAATAAAAACAGCTAAGACTGTACATATTCCTTGACCATTGTTTGGTTTGTTAAGCCTGAACTGAATATAATATTTGCAAGAGGAATAAATATTGCAGATTTGAAATTAACAGCCATCAGGAGAAAAACTCTAGAGGTTCATTCACCCTTAAAATCTAGCTTAATGATGTCTAAAAAGTTTTTTATTGACAGTAAAAAATCCAATAGAGTTCCTATAAAAAGAGTGTCCCCTGAGTAGAGAAGCTATTGGAAATGACAGCAATTAAATCAAGCTTATGAAATATTTAGACCCATTCCAAGGTGAATTTGTTTCAATGAATATCATCTATTAGACCAGGTAATGGAAGAAAGAGAAGAAAGAAAGAAAGAAATGTATAAAGAGTTAATAAATTTAGCATTTTAATAAAAAGGGAGGAACTTCATCTAATCAGGAAATATGCTAAATATTTTGTGAAATCCTGACTAACTGGATGGAGAAGAGTAAGGAACGAAAGAGTTATTGTGAAGAGCAGTATAGACGTGTAAGCAGTAGATTGCCATTGCAGACTCATACTTACCAAACATAAAATGATCACAAACCACTTTAATTACTTGCAAATGTTCCTGATGTCTTTTCTTTTTTATGTGCCTTGCAAAAATAGAGAATTTGTAGATAGTAATTTTTGTATATCTTCTTTAACAACTGTATTATGCACTGGGAAAAGATAGCGTATTTATCCAGCTTAACAGGCCACTCTGGGAGCAGTGATAACAAAAAATCCACCTGAAGCAAGCAGAGATTTTGATGTTCTGTATATGTGAAGCTGATGTTGTTTTGGGGTCAAAAGAAGAGCTACTAAACAGCTTGTACAGAAGTGAATATTACAGCTAAAAAGGAGTATTTTATGTATACGACTCTCACATAGCGAATTAAGTGCTTTTATCCATACCGAATTAAAATTCCACTTTAGCAAAGCAAAAACTGTAACCTAAGTCATCGATAGTTGTTCTTTTTGATAGAAATTCAAAGATACTCTGTTTCAATACATTGCAAAGGTTTTGTTTATGCTCTTGGGTGTGTTAAGGCATACACAAACATGAGAATTGAAAATTACTATATTGAATAATTCTCTCTACAAATGAAAAAAAAAACCCAAAACAACACAGAAACAAGCAATGGAAATATAGGAGTTAAGCTACAGCCTTTTGTACTTCTGCTTGAGAAAGCTTCCTGCTGTGACTACAGCTTCAAGGAGTTTGTCTTCAGTGTAAACTTAAGTTATAATTTCAAGGGATCCTCTTCATCTAAATGCTGTTTACAGACAGAAACTTGTAGCATCCTTTTGGGCTGATTTACCAGCCAGCACAGACAGTTTATACCTGTTAAGATCATGCTACTCAAATTTAACTAGTTTTCTGTTTCTTAACATCCACTTACATAAAAGCCCTTTCTGCAAGTAGGTGGAAATGACTATGTAGAGCAATACAACCTATTGTACCCACTGTGCTGTTACCTGGGTTGCGGTCAGACAGTCCTCCAGAAAGGGCTGCCAGAGCTTCAGAAGAAACCTCTCAGCTCCTTGGGATTTACGCCATCACCTGAGGTTACTACTCTCATTGTTCAGTTTTAAAACAGCGTGTCTTCTTCTCACACACTTCTATGTGAAATCATCCAGGTTTCTGGCTACTGGTGAAAGTGCTTAAACTGAGTTTTCATAAGCAAATGAGAAGCCCTCACAAACTCTTTCTCTTTATACTGCCCATAGGAATAGCAGAGAGAGGAACAGCTACTCCTTCCTACTTGGGTGAGTGGAATCTTAAATGCTTCAAAGATTTATGCAGTGTCTGTAGGGTTGCACATGTTTGAGGGATGCTTTAATATGGACACAGTAGCTCAAGTTTTTTCTCACCCTGGGCACACAAAACAGATCGATTGAGTACAAACAATCTTAAGAGTGCTTTGAACACCAGCCTTATAACAATGGTCTGCATGCTTTTTTTGACCACACACATTTCTCATGGAATGCTCTGAACGCTTATTAGCCACTTAAAGCTGCAAATGCTACAGATGACACAGTTCTGTGCAGTAGACATGGTCCATGTCCTCTAACTTGTGAAGCACAGACTGGTAATGACTCATTGACAATTATGTTCATGGACACTTTTGTACCAAGAATTGCATTCTTATTCAGCGTAACAAAATTAAAGTGATGTTGTCATTAATGATAGATTTAACTGTGCACTCAATGATTTCATGAATTAAGGCCATGGCAAGCGTGCTGATTTCTGTACTTTTTGACATAAATATTTCTGATCTTGTTTATTTTAAACTAAAATTAATATATAATCTAGGAATAAAACATATATATGTGTACAAGATAAGAAAAATGGTTTATCTACCTCCTTGGAGGACTAAGGAGAATCTCCATGCTTTAGTAGATGGGGGTGGAAACATAGTGACAAAGGCTGAGGAAAAGGCTGAGGTACTTAATGCCTTCTTTGCCTCAGTCTTTAACAGTAAGACCAGTTGTTCCCTGAGTACCCAGCCCCCTGAGCTAGAAGACAGAGTTAGGGACCAGAATGAAACCTCTGTAATCAAAGGGGGAATGGTGAGTGACCTGCTACGCCACTTAAACATATGCAAGTCTATGGAGACAGATGGGATCCACCGGAGGCTACTGAGGGAGCTGGCAGAAGTGCTCACCAAGCCACTTTCCATCATTTATCAGCAGTCCTGGCTAACCGGGGAGGTTCCAGTTGAGGTTAGAAAATGTGACACCCATCCAAAAGCAGGTCTGGAAGGAGGATCCGGGGAACTACAGGCCTGTCAGTCTGACCTTAGTGCTGGGGAAGATTATGGAGCAGATCATCCTGAGTGCCGTTACATGGCACATGCAGGACAACCAGTCAGCATGGGTTCCTGCTTGACTAACATGATCTCCTTCTATGACAAGGTGACCTGCTTGGTGGATGAGGGAAAAGCTGTGGATGTTCTCTGCCTGGACTTTAGTAAAGCCTTCAACACCATTTCCTACAGCATTCTGGTGGAGAAACTGACTGCTGATGGCTTGGATGGGTACACTCTTCGCTGGGTAAAAAACTGACTGGAAGGCCAGGCCCAAAGAGTGATGGTAAGGCCTTTTGATATGGTTCCACAAAACTTTCTTGTTGCTAAATTGGAGAGATATGTGTTTGATGGCTGGACTGTTAGATGGATGAGGAATTGGCTGGATGACTACATCCAAAGAGTTACAGTCAATGGCTCAATGTCCAAGTGGAAACCATTAATAAATGGCATCCCTCAAGGGCCATACTGAGACTAATGGTATTTAATATCTTCATCAGTGGCATAGACAGTGGGATTGAGTGCACCCTCAGCAAGTTCACAGAGGGCACCAAGCTGCGTGGTGCAGCTGATTCGCTTGAGGGAAGGGGTGCCACCCAGAGGGAACTTGACAAGTTTGAAGAGTGGGCCCATGTGAACCTCATGAAGTTCAACAAGGCCATGTGCAAGGTCTTGCACCTGGATCAGGGCAGTCTCCAGTATCAATACAGGCTGGGGGATGAATTGATTGAAAGCAGCCTTGCAGAGAAGGACTTGGGGATATTGGTAGATGAAAAATTGGACATGAGCTGGCAATGTATGCTGACAGCCCAGAAAGCCAATCATATCCTGTGCTACATAAAAAGAAGTGTGGCCAGAAGACTGAGAAAGGTGATCCTTTCCAACTATTCCACTGTGGCAAGACCCATCTAGAGTGCTGCATGCAGCTCTGGGGTCACCGGTACAAGAAAAACATGAATGTGTTAGAGCAGATCCATAGGAGGGCCACGAAAATGATCAGAGGGATGGAACACCTCTCCTGTGGAGAAAGACAGAGAGTTGGGGTTGATTATCCTGGAGAAGAGGAGGCTTGAGGGAGACCAGTCACAGATGGAGTGATGCACTTCACTCACAGAGAGAAGCAGAAGTACATTTATTGATATAAAACAGGGATTTAACAAAGTTTGATGGTAAATGCAACAGTGGTTTAACAAGATTCAAGATGGCAAGGCATGCTTGGTTATTTACTGCATAGGCCTGTCTATTATCTGGCTTAAGAAGCTGTCTTCAATGCATTCCAAGAGTCTCTTGGATTGCCTACAGCTCATCGTGTTACTTTTCCAGCAGATGTTGGGGTGGTTGAAGCCCCCCAGCAGGATGCGAGCTTCATCAATAGGCTCCCCTTGATCGAATGGCCTGTGGTTGACACTTACCACAAGGTTCCCTTTGTTGCCTTGCTCTCTAATTCTTACCCATAAGCTTTCAACCTGCTCATGGCTATTCTTCAGAGACAGCTTTTCACACTTTACCCAGTTCTTGATGTAGAGGGCAATGCCTCTGCCTCTTCTTCCTCGCCTGTCCCTTCTGAACAGCCTGTGGCCATCAATAGCCACACTCCAGTTATGGGATTTGTCCCACCAAGTTTCGGTAATGGCAACTAGGTCACAGCTTTCTAGCAGCACGGTGGCTTCCAACTCCTTCTGTTTGTTGCCCATGCTGCATGCATTGGTGCATATGTTAAAATAAATATATTTATATTTCCAAGAATGTCACACAAACCCCTTCAGTTTAGTCTTAAGATTTTCCCACATCATTCTCTCTACTGTGATATCAGTTTTCTGGACCTTATTTCCTTATAGCACTCAGTGTGATACGTCATTTGATATTCAGTGTCGATATCTCATCTGTATTTTACAATAAGAGGGGTTGTGTGGTCTGTATGAAGTCACAGAAAAAGTCCTTTGGATAGCTGGAAATCAAATCCAAAGTGCTTGAGTAACACCCTAATATTTTAACCTTTTTCTGTATGCAGCAAGCAAGCTAAATTTAACTGGCAAATTTACATGTTACATGCCTGTATTCAGTATTTCACCAGTACTGAAAGAGAAGTACCTGTTACTGAAAAAATTTGTAGGCAGATCATCTGTGTCCCCTCAGCATTTCAAGTTTCTTTAACATCCTACAGCAGCTGTATTGTAGCTTTGCTGCCCTGCCAATCCTTATTTGGTCTTCTGGGTTTGATTTTTAAAAAATAAAAAGAAAAAGGTTACCAGGGATTGAAAACATGAGCAAGCAAATCTACTAACTGTAGCTGCAAATAATTTTTGGTCCAAATTACTATTCATTAGTTCAGAAATATTATAGCTTTCATTAGCGTTTGTCTCCAGTTTTCCTAGAAGAATCAAGTATTGTTGCTCATGTTGGTTAGTGGAACCACAATGTAGCAGAAATAGTTTCATCTTTGAATATCTGCATTATTTACTTTAATAAAATAACACTCTACACATTGTTTACTTATCAGCACCACAGATCTCTGTGTTGCTGCTTCCTTTTCTCTTGCAGGTGCTATTCATCCCAATGACTGCAATAACCCTTTCTACCATGGGCTCATTATTTTGTTTTCTATGAGAGTCCTTCTCCCCCTAGTCCAACTTCAATTGAAAAGATATTTCTATCTGCTAAGTTAAGGACTTGAAATGTCTTTACTTGTCATATCTGAACTGCAAGTTACTACACTCTGCGTGACTTACAGCCAACTTAAAGTCCCAGGAGCAAAACTGGTCACAGATATGGGTAAGAACATTTTTTTGGAAAGAAGACACTGTTTTAAAATTCCAAACTTTCCAGAGAAAACGTTACTGTAAATAAAGGCTGCAATCTAACAAAGTGTTGTAACATTAGAGTTTCTCCTTCAACTGCATTTTTTTATCCATCATGGTAAGAGTAGCCTTGCCAAGAGTTCTGCACCTAAAGAAGAGAAAGAAGAAATCACAAATAATACTTGGCATTTGTGTTGAGGTAGCTGAACTAATTTCTAGATATGGGAACAGTCCTTTTAAAACCATACAGCACTGTGAGAGGACTTGAAAATAAATATTTCCAAAACATGTAGGAAGGCCAAATTGTAACTAGAAGCAGCTAGACACTGGTTGTGCAGTGCAATATTTCAGTGTTATTTTGTTCACCTGGTTCCCCACGTTTATTCTTTTACGGTCTTTCTTCCTGTAAGCTCTTTGGGAGAGAGACTTTAATTTTTATTATGTATATAAAATGCCTAAACCAAAAGGTCTGCCAGTGCTAGTAGTGCATAACTTACAATAGCTGATAGGTGAGGAGGAAGAAAAAGAAGGAACTGGCTTTCAGGTGTATTTAAGCAATAACCTGTGACGTCTATAGTTTAATCCATTATTTCAAACACGAAAATTTTTTTCATTTTTAGGAATAGAAACCAAAGTTATGGAACAAAATGGAGCAATCTCCCCAGACTAGACTTCAGAAATGAAGGGTTGAAAAGACAGAAAGGTTTGGAAAGAAATTGGTTCTGGTTAGTGATCATGATAGAAACTGATGGGCAAAAAAAAATCATGTAGGTTATGCAGTGAATGACCATTCCAATTTTGATCCACAAGCAGACCAAATCTTCTCATTTTTTCTAGAATATCATCTAGCTCAAAGAGGAAAAAGGCTATTAAAGTGCTAAATTACAATGTCTTGGTATGGCGTGTTGTAATTAATAAGTTAGACTTGAAAAAGTGTTTAAAAAAAAAGAAAAGCCCCAGTGCCCTAGATATTGAAGATCAACTATAGGCAAGACTGAATGTTTTATAATCGAGAGAGTAAGCATTGCTATGACAATAGTCAGTTCTATTTTAAAACTCCAAGATCATAGCAATCTATGAATATTCATAATACCATTTTTGCTGCAACTCTGGGGAAATCTTTCCTGGGCTCAAAATACAGATTAAAATTGACAGTAAAGAAAGGGGGTGCAGGGAAGAGGGAGAGAAAAAAAAATGACAAAGACAATTTGTTGAAACGGTGTGAGAGAGAATGAAAGATCAGGCCTACCTGGGGAAGGATGAAAACAACCAGGAAGTATTCAGTAATTAGGAATAATATCTGCAGAAGGAAGGAGAAATAATTTGAGACATAATTGTAGTATAAATTCACTGACCAAGTGAACTAGAACACTGAGACAAAAAATAGATCAGAACAGAAGAAGTCTGGGAAATGGTGTTTCTGCTTCCTAAATATATGTATAAATACAAATATATAAATGCATAAATATATAAATAATATATACATATAAGACTATAAAAGTTGATTTTTTAAGATTTTTTTTTTTAATCTCAAGTTAAAATTAAAATCCTTCTCCATCAGTTTTATTAAGCTCAGATTCTACACTTGTGGAATATTTTTAGAGTGGAATTGTTGTATTATTCCCAACCCCAAATATTTCAGTCTGCTTCTTAAGTCCAACTTCTTTTTCTTTCTGCCTGTCAAAAAGAAGGGCAATAATCGTTGCCTGGAGCACTGAGAGTGTGAGTGCCTAGTGACACTGGTAGTCAAGCTGCCAATTATGAGGTATGTGAGCAACATGAGGACGATTCACATAGCCATCCACTTTGTCTAATTTCTGGACATCGTTTACTTTCATCTGGAGAGTAAAATGATGAGGAATCCTGTCAGGAAGCAGTACATCAAGGTCTACCACAGGTGATGCAGAGCATAAGCTGCCAAAGCACAAACCTAAGCTGATGTCATGTGTAGCTCATCTGGACTGGAAGCAGTAGAGACACATCTGCACCAGTCAGTCTGGAGGAAAGGCAACACTAATCAGCTCACGTGCAATGCCGTACTGAGATCCCTGCACAGCACAAGCCCAGGCAGGATTGCCAGTTGGTTTAGTGATGTCTTAGACACCTCAGCATCACTGCATTATGTAGACATGCCTTAAGAGACCTGAGAGCAATGAAAAGAGCTTTAGTAATCTACGTGGTTGTTTTCCAGCCCATTTTCCAACAGAAACCATGTAACCTTGAAGAGGGTGAGGAGGATGGAGACACAGGTGGTATTCTCCTAAATACTTGCAGTCAGTGGAAAATCTCTGTTAGAAGCCATGTTTAAGTGGAACTTTAAATGGAACAGTTATTTCAAACAGCAGGGATGATCAAGGACTTCATGTAACCTACCGGAGATGAAGATTGACTTAATATTGTAAAAGAGTCTCTGGATACAAAATTATTCTGAATAAGCTGTTTGGATCTCTGAAGTAGAATTAAGGAAAGGATATTAAAAACCTGGCAGGCAATAATTAACATAGTACTTGGTTATTTGGAGATCCGTGTGGTAGTAAAGACATGAGGGAGGGGCAGTGATAGGATGATAACTACAGAAGTGTCTGAGCACGATCAGGTGGGAATTAGGGCTTGTGCCCCCCAAAAAGTGGCAGAACAATTAGCCCAGCTGAAGTGTATCTACACTAATGCACACAGCATGGGGAACAAACAGGAGGAGCTGGAGGCCATTGTACAGCAAGGGAACTATGATATAGTTGCCATCACAGAAACGTGGTGGGAAGACTCGCACAACTGGAGTGCTGTAATCAATGGCTACCAACTTTTCAGAAGGGATAGGCAAGGAAGGAGAGGTGGTGGGGTGGCCCTCTATGTTAGGGGCAGTTTTGAACGCCTAGAACTTAACATTGTGAATGACAGTGTTGAGTGTTTATGGACAAGAATCAAGGGGAAGGCCAATGAGGCAGACATCGTGGTGGGAGTTTGTTATAGAATTCCCAATCAGGATGTAGAGACTGACAAAATATTCTATAAGCAGCTGGCAGAGGTCTCGTGGTCACTCGCCCTTGTTCTGGTGGGGGATTTCAACTTCCCAGATGTCTGCTGGAAATATAACACAGCAGAGAGGGAACAGTCCGGAAGGTTCCTGGACTGCATGGAAGACAACTTCCTAACACAGCTGGTGAGGGAGCCAAGTAGGGAAAGTGCCCTCCTGGACCTACTGTTTGCTAACAGAGAAGGCCTTGTGGGGGATCTAAAGGTTGGAGGTCGTCTTGGGCAAAGCAACCATGAAAAGGTAGAGTTTTCAATTCTTGGAGAAGCAAGGTGGGGAGCCAGCAGAACGGCCACCTTGGACTTCCGAAGGGCAGACTTTAGCCTGTTTAGGAGCATGGTTGAGAGCGTCCCTTGGGAGACAATCCTGAAGGGCAAAGGTGCCCGGGAAGGCTGGTCATACTTCAGGCAGGAACTCTTAAAAGCACAGGAGAAGGCCATCCCCATGTCCCGAAAAATGAGCTGATGGGGAAGAAGACTAGCCTGGCTAAATAGAGAGCTTTGGCTGGACCTCAGGAACAAAAGGAGAGTTTACATTCTTTGGAAAAGGGGGTTGACAACTTATGAGGAACACGAAGATGTAGTGAAGTTATGCAGGGGGAAAATTAGAAGGGCCAAAGCCCAAGCAGAACTCAGCTTGGCCACTGTGGTTAAGGATAATAAGAAGAGGTTCTTTCAGTATACCAATAGAAAAAGGAAGACTAGGGAAAATGCAGGCCCACTGATGAATGAGATGGCCACCCTAGTGGTGGAAGACACAGAGAAGGCAGAGTTACTGAATGCCTTCTTTTCTTCGGTTTTCACTGCTAAAGCTGTCCCTCATGAATCCCAGACCCTGGAGGCAAGGGGGAAGGTCTGGAGAGAGGAAGAGTTTCCCTCAGTTGAGGAGGATTGGGTCAGAGACCACTTGGCCAACCTGGACACCCACGAGTGCTGAGAGAGCTGGCGGATGTTATAGCTAGACCACTCTCCATCATCTTTGGAAGGTCCTGGGGAACAGGAGAGGTGCCTGAGGACTGGCGGAAGGCCGACATCGCTCCAATCTTCAAGAAGGGCAAGAAGGAGGACCCAGGGAACTACAGGCCAGTTAGTCTCACCTCTGTCCCTGGGAAGGTAATGGAGTGACTTGTTCTGGATGTCATCTCCAAACACTTGAAGAACAGGAAGTTATTGGAAGTGGTCAACACGGGTTTACCAAGGGTAAATCATACTTAACCAATCTGATAGCCTTCTATGATGTTATAACTGGTTGGCTGGATGAGGGGAGAGCAGTAGATGTCATCTACCTTGACTTCAGCATGGCTTTTGACACTGTCTCCCATAACATCCTCATTAGGAAGCTGAGGAAGTGTGGGCTAGACGAGGAGACAGTGAGGTGGATTGAGAGCTGGCTGTGTGACAGAACTCAGAGGGTTGTGATTAATGAAGCAGTGTCAAGTTGGAGGCCTGTAACCGGTGGTGTCCCCCAGGGGTCAGTACTCAGTCCAATCTTGTTCAATATATTCATCAAAGACCTGGATGAGGGGACAGAGTGTATCCTCAGCAAGTTCGCTGATGATACCAAACTGGGAGGGGTGGCTGACACCCCAGAGGGCCGCGCTGCCATCCAGCGTGGCCTGGACAGGCTGGAGTGCTGGGCAGAGAAGAACCTAATGAGGTTCAACAAGAGCAAGTATAGGGTCCTGCACCTGGGGAGGAAGAATGCTAGGCACCAATATAGGCTGGGGGTGGACCTGCTGGAAAGTAGTTCTGAGGAGAAGGATCTGGGGGTCCTGGTAGACAGTAAATTATCCATGAGCCAGCAATGTGCCCTTGTCACCAGGAAGGCCAAGGGAATCCTGGGCTGCATAGGGAAGAGTGTGGCCAGTAGGTCGAGGGAGGTCATTCTCCCCATCTACTCAGCACTGGTGAGGCCACAACTGGAATACTGTGTCCAGTTGTGGGCTCCCCAACTCAAGCGGGACAGGGAACTACTGGAGAGAGTCCAGCGTAGGGCAACAAAGACGACTGGGGGATTGGAGCACCTCCCTTATGAGGAAAGGCTGAGAGAGCTGGGACTCTTGAGCCTGGAGAAGAGAAGGCTGAGGGGAGCGCTTCTAAGTATCTAAAGGGTGGGTTGAAGGAGGATGGAGCCAGACTCTTTACGGTGAGGGTGACAGAGCACTGGAATAGGCTGCCCAGGGAGGTGGTGGAGTCCCCTTCTCTGGAGATTTTCAAGACCCGCCTGGATGCAGTCCTGAGTAATGTGCCCTAGACATTCCTGCTTTAGCAGGGGAGTTGGACTAGATGATCTCTACAGGTCCCTTCCAACTGAAAATTCTGTGATTCCGTGATTCCATGATTCCTCAAGAAATTAAATGCTTACAAATGTGACTGGGCATTTTTCATTCTGATGGGCATTTAATATATTTAAATTTACTGTAGAGACCATCTTAACATGGAGTGGCAATCACTGAACTCTCTAGGCACCAAATATCATGTCACACTGAGTGCCCTTTATTCGTGGGTAACACAAATGGCTGAAGCAATTCCTGAAGTGTCATAGTTTCATCTGGGACAGAGTTGACTTCCTTACTAGAAGCTGGTATAGCATTATATTTTTGATTCAGGATGAGAATGGTGTTGATAGCACACTGGTGTTTTTAGTTGTTGCTAAGCAGTTCAGGTCTTCTCTGCTCCTCACATCACCCCACCAGCAAGTAGGCTGGGAGTGCGCAAAAATCTGGGAGGAGACACAGCCAGGACAGCTGACCCCAACTGACTAAAGAGATATTCCATACCACATGACATCATGCTCAGTAGAGTAAGAAGGAAGGGGGGGGGGGCATTCGGAGTTATGGCATTTGTCTTCCCAATTAACCATTACACATTATGGAGCCCTGCTTTCCTGGAGATGGCTGAACACCTGCCTGTTGACGGGAAGCTGTGAATGAATATCTTGTTTTGCTTTGCTTGCATGCACGGCTTTTGCTTTACCTATTAAACTGTCTTTATCTCAACCCAGGAGTTTTCTTACTTTTACTCTTCTGATTCTTTCCCCCATCCCAGCAGGAGGGGAAAGATTGAGTGGCTGCATGGCGTTTAGCTGCTGGCTGAGGTTAAACCACAACAGAAAGTATGACTTTCCAAATCCCTGTGAAAAACACCTGCCAATGTTCTTCATACTGGTACTTTTGAAAATTTGGGTTGATGTGCAGGAACCATTCATTTGCTAAGATATGATGCTAATAAGGAATAAAGTGATGATACTATGCATACTGGAGAAATCAGGAATAAACTACATGTTAAAAACCTGTTCTCAAACTTTTTTACAAGGCAAGGTTATGTAAAGATACATGGAAGAAAAACATCCAACTATTTGAATAGTAAGTAATACTTCACCAAACCAAATCAAACCAGACAAGAAACCCTAAGTCTTTAGAATCAATCAGATCTATGTATTGTATAGGGCATCACTGCCCTGTTTCTGACATCATCCTGCTGACGTTCAGAGCCTACAAGATAAAGTAGTGCTTTGTCTAAGAAAAACGAAATTGGATAAATGGTGAAACTGTTCAGAGTTAAGCAATTCAGGCTACTGTGTTTTGCTTTTATGTGTGTCCACGAAGATTATATTACAGACCAAATATTTGTAAAACATAGACTAGCTTTTAAATACATTTTTGGGGAGATTATTAGAAGGAGGAAAATCAGCCACAACTGCATATTCAATGTCATGGTGTTCACCTCTGGACACTACAGTTGTTAAAAGGGAACATGTTAATCATTTAAACCCTGCTAGATAGATCCTATCTCTAGTTAGTCTAAATGAGCGTCATCCTTTCAAAGTCAACAAGGCTAAGAAATATACAGTCAATACTGCTAGCATAGTTCAGTGGTCTAAATGTAAGTGCTTAATGCCATTTTAACTGCCATGGACTACCTCAAGTGGCCTCAGGTAGCTTCTTCGTAAGGATGCACATGACCCATTGTGTCAGCCTGTTACATCAGCATCTCACAGACGCTTCAGTGGCACTTGACGCTTCTGTTTAGGCAGCTGAATTCTGCCTTAGCAGGTTAATTTAGCTAGAGTAAGAAGGAAGCTAATTTGGTGGGGGTGATAACCTTCCAGATATTTGCCTAAAACTACATCTGTGCATCAAGATCAAGATGACCAGATCTTCAACAAGGCCAAGTGCAGGGTCCTACACCTGGGTCAGGGCAACGCCCAGTATCTATACAGGCTGGAGGATGAAGGGTTTGAGAGCAGCCCTGCTGAGAAGGACTTGGAGGTACAGATGGATGAAAAGCTGGACATGAGCTGACAATGTGCGCTTGCAGCCCAGAAAGCCAACTGTATCCTTGGTTGCATCAAAAGAAGCATGGCCAGCAGGTCGAGGGAGGTGATTCTACCCCTCTACTCCACTCACATGAGACCTCACCTGGAGTACTGCATCCAGCTCTGGAGCCCTCAGCACAGGAAAGACATGGACCTGTTTGAGCAGGTCCAGAGGAAGGCCACAAAAATGACGAGAGGGCTGGAGCACCTCTCCTATGTGGACAGGCTGAGAGAGTTGGGATTGTTCAGCCTGCAGAAGAGAAGGCTCCAGGAACACCTTACTGCAGCCTTTCAGTACTTAAAGAGGGCTTTTAAGAAAGATGGGGACAGACTTTTTAGTAGGACCTGTTGCAATAGGACAAAGGTTTTAGAGTAATGAAGGGTAGATTCAGACTAGATATAAGGAAGAAATTTTTGACAATGAGGTTGGTGAAACACTAGAACAGGTTGCCCAGAGAGGTGGTAGATGCCCCATCCCTGGAAACATTCAAGGTCAGGTTAGACAGGTTTCTGAGACACCTGGTCTAGTTGGAGATGTGCCTGCTCATTGCAGGGTGGTTGAACTAGATGACCTTTAAAGGTCCTTCCAACCCAAACTATTCTGTGATTCATATTTTATATGAAAGGCAATGGGACTAGGCAACTAGACTTTTCTATGAAAGAACTTTTAATCAAGTCTGTGAGCTTGAGTAAAAGATTTGGGTCTTTTGTTTAGACATTTTGAGGTGAATTTTTCAAATTAAACTGAACATTGTCAATGTAAATCAGGACCATTTTACAAGGGGTTAAAGTGGGACACATCAGAATCACAGAATGACAGAAGGGTTAAGGTTTGAAGTGACCTCTGAGGGTCATTCCCCTGCTCCAGCAGGGCCACCTCGAGCCAGTTGCCCAAGAACTATGTCCAGAGGGCAAACTTTAGTCAGAACTAAAACACATAGTCTACCTTGTTATCTAAGGCTTTTTATAGTCAGCATATACAGAGCATCAAGTCTCCATGGCCTAATGAAAAGTCAGATTCAGCTCCAGACTTAGACACCTGAACTTAGATTTCTACAGACTCTGTCAACACATGAATTAGATATCTAATATTGACTGTAGTCAGTAAAGTCCTACTCAAAAGAGTTTAAAGAGCTGGTCAGCAGACTATGTAAAGTTATCATCTTAAGAATAAGTTCTCTAAATTCTACTAACTGTCACGGCTGGATCTCCACAGAGTCATTAAGGACACTTGCAGACACTTATATTACAAACAATTTTTGATGTCCAAGTTCAGAACTGAATTCCAGCCCTTCTTTTCTCTACGAAAAGTTTTTGTAGTTTGCTAAATAGTGTTTCCTTTCCGTTTTGATACCATTTGCAGTCTGAAAGCAAGACTTGTTCTCTGATTAGGAAAAGAAAGACCTTCATAATAATGGCTATTAAAAAAAACAACCCAAAAACACATGTGAAAAAAATCTAGATGCAAAAAGAATCTTTTAAAGATAAAGAAGTACTTCCATGAGCAACAGAATCAGCTGAGCCATTACTTGTGAATTCACACCTTGAGTATGAAATTGATGCTTAAGACGGAATGAGTTCTTTTTCTCCACTAGTAGACACACTTTCCTTTATCCAAATTTCATCAGTTTAAAGTAACACTTTTGTGACCTCTGTCACTGTCAAGTTTGGTTAAAATTGCTAGTAGTTATTGGGTAAAAACATAACATAATCCCATGAGTTTATTTAAGAAACCAAAGAAACAAATGAACTTGATAATGTGAATTTCAGTTTCTGCTATCAAGCCCCTCTGAAAAAGTCTGTTCTTTGCAGTGGTGAGAAATAACTCTTTCTTTTTTCTTTTTGTATGTGCCCCCACATTGACATTCTTATTCTCCAGTGCTATAGAAGAGAAGGTAAAGTCCTACAGTTTTCTCACAGAGAAGTTGGGGAATTGAAACAAGCAAGCAGGCATTCTCTGTCTCACCGATAGCAGCTCTACACAGGTTGAAAACAGCTGTCTTCATCTTTGGCTTCTTACAGCTTGAATACATATGGTAACAAGTTAGCTCGGGAGGCTTTTGCACTCTCAAAGGTAGTTTGGGAGTCTGTTCTCCTGCAGGGACATATCAATGCAAAGGTTTTGTTATGTCACTGTCCTGGGACAATATTTGAGAAAAGAAAAAGAAAGCTGATAACACAATAACTGAGTTGAAAAAATACCGTGTCTAGTTTTGGAAAACAGCATTTTGGAAATGACAGAAACATATAATTTTTCAAAACTTAATTTGATGGTTTTACCTAATACCTTTAAGAGTGTTTTTTTGCTGTCAGTAAACATGAGTTTGGATTGCTGTTACAAATGACCTGATATCTGTGTTCCTGGATGCAAATCTAACCCTGGTGACATCCATTCTCTAGGAGAATTCAGACAGCTTCAGTCAAATGAACATGAAGAAAGAAATCGCTAACTGGGTTTTCAAATTGTATAGGAAATGGGTCATGCAAATTCTAGCTTTTCAATGACTAAGGAGTGACTTGAATAGAAAATGAAAAGGTGCTGACAATGTGGCTGTAATGATTTAAAAAGCTTCAGCAGTCTTTCAGAATTTTTTTCATCATGAGCATTATGGTGTTGCACTCTCTAAAAACCTATTTGTCTTAAACTAAAAGGAAAGATTTTCTTGTAAGTCAGGAGATGAGTGGTTTTTTTTTTTCTTTTCTTTTTTTTTTTTTTATTTCCATGAGCTATAAGACAAATAAAGACAGTTTTCTCATTTCCTCTGCAGAGATAAAACTAAGATAGTGTCCCCCAAGGCATGTTGAAGAAATAGAGACAGAAATTTAGGCCAAAGTATTGTCAGGTTACAAAGTAAGATAGCAGTCAACGTACAATTATCTTTTGGTTAAAATTGTCTGCTGACCTGGATATTGTCAAATGGGTTTTGATAGTTGAAGGTGACTGATAATTACTATTGCGTAGTTTATATTCATTTTTTCAGGTTAAAGTATTTGTGGTTGCATGAGAGTTTTTTGTTGTCATGATGAGGATATTTAGCAATTTTATGACCTTCATGCAGTAATAAAAGGGTAAAAGTCAATCATTAAAGCCAGTCTGATTATATATAGCACAGGACTTTGAGATGTTGAAAGGGAATCACAGAATCTTAGAAATGTTGACCTCTGGAGGTCATCTAGTCCAGTTGCCAATTCAGACATTGTACCGTGTCTGGCTGGGATGGAGTTAATTTTCCTCATAATAGCCCATACATTGCTGTTCTTTGAATTTATGGCTAGAACAGTGTTGATAAGACACCAGTGTTTTGGTATTTGCACAGCATCAAAGTTGTCTCTCCACCTGCCCTCTCAACCCTCAAAGACTAGTAAGCTGGGGGTGGGCAAGAGGTCGGGAAGTGTTATGGATCCAAACTGGCCAAGGGGATACTACAGACCATATGATATCATGCTCAGCAATAAAAGCTGAGGGAAAGGAAGTGGTGGAGGAATTCACGGTTATGGCATTTGTCTTCCAAAGCAACTCTTACATACACTGAGGCCCTGCTTCCCAGGAAGCGGCTGGACATCTGCCTGCTGATGGGAAATATTGAATAAATTCCTCTTTTTGCTTTGTTTCCATGCACAGCTTTTACATTTCTTATTAAACTGCCTTTATCACAAACCATGAACTTGTCCATCTTATTTTCTCCAGCTGTCCTGTTCAGAAGGGGGAGTGAGAGAGCAACTGGGAGTCTGGCAGCCGGCCAAAGTCAACCCACCATAGCTGCTACCAACATTAGATCAAATCAGCCCTGGTTTTGCCAGCCAGGGCATGAAAACCTGCCAGGATGGAAATGTCACCACCTCTCTGAGTAACCTGCTCCTGCACTTCACAAGCCTCCTACATGTTTTGTTTTTCCTGATGTACATCCTGAACAACCAAGACAAAATTTGCAAGTATTTTCCCATGTTATATTGTCTGCTATTACCAAAACCAATCTGGCTGTAATACCTTCATAACTGTCTTTACATCAAGTAAATGGGACATGGCCCCAAGTATTAATGTCCATAGATTGTACTGCTTCTATAGTTTGCATTGTTCCAAAGAACTTGTGACCAAATTAAAAATGAAATCGCTATTATTTCCAATTTATAGATGTAGCACAAAAAGATTGTCTAGATCAAAGGAGGAAGTGTGATGCTTAGTGTTGCAATGCCCAGAAGTTAAAGGCCATTCTCAGTGTAAAACTCCAAATTAAAGCCAAGCATCCCCTACCTGATGAATGCGAAACTATAAGAATAGGATCCACAATACGTAGCTAACAGCTGTTTCTTGAAGTACAATACATAATTTGTGAAGAAGAGAAAAACAGTATAAGCTTGGGTCTTCTGAAGAACAGAGCACACCATAAAGAAGTGAAGAAAGTATTTGATTTCACATGGTCTAGAATTGGTGTGACAGTTTGCCCTGAGAAATATACCCAGTACAGTGCTTTTCTGCAATATGCAGATGGGTCTGGACCATCTGGGATCCGGGTATCAACTGGTTGACATCTACAAATTCAAAGCATGAATGGAGGAAATCATACTTGTCAGTATACTTCAGTAATCTTCTATGTCTCACAAAAGTATGAATTTAGGCTCTGTGTCAAAATGAATTCAGTCAAAACACAGTTCCTGGCTCATTTCTTTGAACATGCACCTCTCAGTCTTCTCTCCTAAGGGATGTGCTGTTACTGTTGCTGAAGTCTCTGTTTTATATAAAGACTACTGGTTTCAGCATTGGCCACAGAAGCTTGAAGGACTTCTTCAAGCCAGAGCTCCTTTTTACCAGGATAGCACTCTACCTGTTGAAGGGCACAGACCCTTCTCTTCCACTTGAAAAGTTGTGCCCATGGATTCAAAATGCAGCACTTGTGGCAGCTGGATGTAAACAGACAAATGAAATAATTTCTTATTAGTTTAGTGGCCTAGATAGGCAAAAGGAATTCTAAACTAAGCTGCTGTTCTTGGAAAACTGGTGTATTTTACTTTACACAAGCAACAATTAAGGAAAAAAGATATTATTTTAATCTCACTATAACTTACTTGCTTATAGCACTCCGAAAGATTCTGGCAAATCTGGTAATCGAGTCTGTATCATCTAAGTGCTCATCTAATGACTTGTTTATAAAATCATCTCTCCTCTTAGCCCGGACAGTGTAACAATAATATATTTTCAGTGCACCTGGTTGCAGTTGGAATTCCATTTCCAAGGGAAATCCCAAAATGTTCTTAAGAAAATATATAAAGTTAAAATAAGGAAGGGGAAAGAAAAATATTTCTGAACTATACAAAGAGAAAAACTTTTTACTTTTTTATTTGTTTTCACAGTGTCCCAACACTAAAATAGCCATCTCAAGTGTCCGCCCAGAGAAGGTGTGAAAGAGATTTGTGTACAGAGCTACAGCACAAAGGCTTCTAATGAAGAGGGTAGAAGGACTGTTCTCAATGTTTCAAAGTTTCATGTGCTTTGTATTTAACCTTATTTCAATTGTCTCAACAGACAATAAGCACCTCTAATGAGAATATGTATAGAAGATCATGGACACCTGAACCACAGTAGTTATTTAAGCAAATAGAAAAGGAAGTTTGGATTTCAAGCGAATGACTTCCTTTTTTTTTTGAACATGAAAGTTGTTTGAGGGTATTAAATGCTGGACTGGATGTATTGGTCCCATATGGAGACATTGAATTAAATTCTCCTTTTAACTGCACGCCGATGAAGTAAAAAGGACAGCTGATGTATAGATGTAATTCAGAGCACAGTTTAAACTATTCTGTAAAGGAGGTACACAAGTGAAAAGTTATAGTGTCAATAGGACCCATGGGAATAGTACAGGTTTTGACTTGATTAATTTATGAAGCAAATAAACTAAACTCTCCAGTTAATCTTAAGCATCTCCATCCCCTATTCAAAACAGTTTTTCATAATATTTAACCTGTTTACGTGTTTACTTATTTTTCTAGGGTTACTGAATCTTTTCCACTCTGAACTCAACACTATTGACACCAATTGACATCTTTTCACTGAATTCCTCAAGGTTAATGGTAGTCTTATTAAATTAAAGTTTCTCGTTTCTGTGGTCAAATATACCTTTATAAGGGTAGCACTATAATGTTGAGAGATGACCGCACAGTAGTTCTTGTTCGTTAGTTTGTGTTTCACTTGGCAATAGCATCTGTCTGATTGCCTACAAATATTTAAATATACGTCCGAACATGGGAGTCTTGAATATCAACCATGAAAAGAGTAAACTTTATCAAAAGGCTCCTCTGCAGCCTTTGATTACTACACCTATGTTTGCTTCTGCAGAAGCTTTCTTGTCTCACAAACACTGACATCTCTGTTGGAAGTAATTGCTCCCCTGAGCTTGTCAACAGCTTTTAGAAACAAGAAGCTCTGGGGATACAATCCTTCTGGTGCTTCTGAAATAAAATGTTTCCCTCTGAGTTTCCCTCTCTTAAAAAGATCGGGAACTTTTTAAACGATTTTTTTTTCCTTTAAATTGTAACTCTTTGTTCTATCTGCAATTTAGGTAAGGGAATGCATAGACAATCTATAAAAGCATGTCTGCCAGCACGAGCTGTCACAGCTGCTTCATGAGCTCATCTGGCATAGCACATGTTTGGGAGGCCTAGGGACATGCCACAGTTCCACTCCCATTTAATGTACTTTACTAATTGGCATGTAGCTCTCAATTAAAGTAGATGTGGGGTCATTTCCAGGGGTTTATGTGTGCACAGAAAGCACTGCTTCTGGAGCACATCTGCAAATCTACCTAACTGTACATGTCAGGAAAAAAAACCGGTCCACTGATGTCAACCGGAGCTAAGTTTGGTTATTGTCCCTTCTCCTTATTTTGTGTTTAAACGGGGTCTTGGCTGGAGGGATGTGTAGATAAAGCTATGAAGGCAAGGAGGTCTTCTCATGCCTAAAGAAAAAGAAATACGGTTCTGTGGGTCACATTATAAAGGGTGACTCATAGTCCCATGTAATCATTAACTTCCTTTATCAGTATCAATTGCATCATATCAGTAAGCACTCGGTGTCCGCTGGCACAGGGAATAAGAGCCTTCAGCTATTTTCCTGCACCACAAAATGCTGTGCTGATGTTGCTAAGTCACACGGCAGGCATGTTCATTTTACAGAAAGGTGAATGTATTGGAGCTAACAAAGGTCAAGGGACTAGTTGTATTTTTAAAATTTTCTCTGACCCTGATGTCCAATAAATAACCTTTACTGAAGGGAGCTTAGTACTGGGGGCTTTGTGAACAGGCCTGTCACTTGTGTTGAATTAAACCATAAAGGCTTGAGCCATACACTGTTTTCTGAGCTGCAGCTGATCCTACAAAATTCATTTCACTCCGTACCATAATTCAGCCACAGTTTGTATTCCCAGAGTTTAAAGACTGGTGCTCACAGCAGGTAGGTTGGCAGGACCACTTTCAAATGTGCTCCTATTTTTTTTTTATTTTTGGCATCAAATGTCTCACATTGCTTAAATATAATGTGTCCATGGATATATAGTTTGTAGTTATGTCAACCTTTTATTTAATTAATAGATTAATTACTTCACTTTTTTTTTCCCTTAGAAAAATATTTGATTTGCTGTTGAGTTTTACTGAGGTGTTTGATTTTTTCTGGGTAACAGCTAATTAAAGGATCTCAAAAGACTTCTAGGTTTGTTTTTTTTAAAGCTCATGCTATTTCTGAATGTATGAATCATTTGCCTGTACCTTTATCTTCCTGATGCGATATTAGTGGTATTTCATTCTATCAGAAGTGATATGCATCTTAAAAGTTCCTCTCACATTATGTTAACAGTTGTGGCATGTGTCTGTTTCCTACACTTTTGAAAGATTCTTAGATGACAGATAATGTTTTCTTTTTGTTGTTTCACACATGGTATGTTGCAACAAATTCAAAGCCATATAGCAGTTGTCACGTAGTACCACCTCAGAACAACCATGTGTCTGCAGAAGTATAACTCAAATCTACTTTCTCAAAAGTAAGAATACCATAAAAAAACTTTCCTGGCAATAAACAGGAAAATATACAGACAATTATAAATATTTTCTGTATTTTCCATGAACAGAAGATTTTCCAAAAAGACCTACTATTTACTAACCTTTCTGGTTCCTCAAATTTGGTGTTGTAAGGTCAAATTTTTACCACGTTAAAAGTTCAAGGGATCAATGGTTGCATTCTCACATCTACCACAGTCATCAGGTAGCGCAGTGGGTTAATGATATCACAGTTTACTGCTGGAAAGATATTTTCCTTCTTTTCATAACATGATGTGAAATCTTTCTTCTAATTAATGAGTTGCATAATATCACTGTATAGATCTCTGTATGATACAGCTGGGAAATATTGCCATGACATCTCAACTGTGGCTAAAGATCTTTGGTTTGAAAGAGAAAAAGAATAGTGTGATGCTGTGGGGTTTATCCAGAGCAATAAAAGGCCTATTGACTCTCTTAAAATGCAGGAAAAATATTGGTCTGCAGCTGCCACATAATTCTTCAGCTGAACTTGGCATTAGGCAGCGCAAGATCCTGCTCAAGTTCCTGGCAGTTTAGCAGGAAACACTCTCCACTCTACAGGTTCCTTAAAAATGTTTTAGGGTATTTATTCCCTCAAAGGTGTGTACACCACTATAATATTTATACTAAATTTACTGGAGAGACTGTCTACTTTAATGTCTCGGTTCACTTCCTACTCTCAAGATTAGGCAGTCTTCAAGATGAAGAATAGATTTATTAAGCATCATCTAAAATCAGGCCTCCATCCAAAAGTCTGTAAAGAGTGGGTAACCCACAAACTGATAAATAAGACTCTCTTGTCCAGCCTGGAAATAAGCCCCATTTTTTGTGTAAGCAGCAGCATAGTTCTGCATGTGGTCCTGAGACTTGAAACCTAAACCAGCCTGAAGTCCCCCGGCACTCTGCTGCAAGCTCTCCTTTAGCAGTTTCCCCAGATTTCTGCCTGGTTTCTATAATTTAAAGATCTCATCACCTGGGAATAACCTATCTTTTCATTGTGGTCTTTTAAATTCTTTTTTTCCTCTATTTTTCTCACGTTTGCCTTCTGTTTTTAAAACAGCCACAGCTTTGCTGATTCACCTCCCTCCACTTCCCCTATCTTACAAAGCTGATTTTGAGAGATCTGTGCAGTTATCCTTGCTGGCCTCCCCTCGGGCTGAATGCCTTGGGTACTTACAAGTTATTATATTTGGGTCACTCCTACTCAGCCCGATAGTCAGCTACCTTTGTCAAACATGGACTATTTAATTAATTCCCTACTCCCAGCTGGAACCTCGCTACCTTATACTGAATACTAAACAAGCCGAGACTGACTTGGTGTCTGGTATATTACCAGCTCGTTGATGAGCCCACACATGATTCATTTTTTATAAAAATAAGAGCTGTGCTAGAAAAGCACTTCAGATATATTTAAGAGACTACATAGCCCTCCCCTGTCATCCTGTTAACTTCCTGTTTACAAGTATTCCTTTATTGCAGTTACATATAATTTACATTAAGCAGAAATTACCCGCTGAAAAGGATAAGGAGTATCCAAAAGTTATAAAAATGCCTCAGATGAAGTAGGCACAAGAATATATAGCAGTAGGTAATAAGTAAATCAAGATGATTATCAATATAGCAGTAAAAACCACCGATCCTGCCACATGGAGAAAAGAAAGGAAAAATCTTAAGAAGTGAACACAAAAGAAATTTGAATGCTATTGGGATGTAAATACTAGAAGGCGACTTCAAGGGCTAGGAGCTGAAAACACAGCGAACTCCCTATACTACTCCAGATTTCAGACGCTGAAAGTAAACTGGGCATTAGCCTAAAGTGTTCTCTTTAAAACAGTCTACACAATGAAAAAGTCTTGCCTGGTAATTTTTACAGTCAGGGTGAGCAGTGATGACATAATTTTTAATTAATTGCCTAGGAGTAAAACAGTGAAAAAACACAGCTTCTAACCAATACAAATTGTGTGATGAATGGCAACGTATTTCCAGAGAACCTCAAGATTTTATGGAGAAATACAGCCAGAATACATTCAGCTCATGAAACAAAACAACCTTGCATTATTTGATGAAGTAGTAACAGCAATACAAATGGTATCCAAGGAAAAGGACTCTTATTTATTTATTGGCAGCCTTCTCAACCTAACCTCACCAACCTACACTTCCCACTGAAGGTAGCTCAAATCATATTTTTGGGTATGGTTAGCTCCACCATCAATCCTGTTGTAAGTGAAGTGTGCACGCAGTAATTATAGGTGCAATGTATAGCTTTTCACTGTCTGAGATGGCATTTATGTTAAAATTGCTTATTTACAAAGGTATTTTGCCATAACATATTTTTTTTCCCTTTGAGTCTTTTGGATCCAAAAGAAGGGATCACAGCCTTTTGCTCATTTATTTCATTCCTAAACACTATTCCAAACCAACCCAAAGTGAGGTGATTGGAACATGTCATATTTAACTTGTCTACTGTGTAATTACATCCTGCTGTCCCCTGTTGGACCCACACTGGGGGTCCAAATTAAAGCTTTGGAAGCACTGGAAGAATTTCCATTAATGTCAGTGGTTTTTTGGCTCAAGCATGCAGTGTTTTGACCGTCTTATCTAGCACTAAAAGTGTAGCCAGAGGTTTTCTCTATCAGAAATGATCATTTAAATATTTTAGAGAGAGAGAGCATCAGTTACTAATAAATGTATTCATTTTCCCCCATTCTTTAGTCTGCCCATTCCTCTGAGCAGTAAATTAAAAGGAACAGATGTATAATTTGGGAAGTTTTCCAGATTCTGTTTCTTTCTCCTAAGTGAAACATTAAACAATGACTGCTGTATACAATGTTCTCCTGTCTATATCAATTTCCCTAAGAATCCTAATTCTGTGCTGCATGCACTGTGAATATACCAAATAGAAGGGAGATTTTTCTAACATACATATTGTTTCTGGACACTTGGGCATCTGATTTTTAATCAGAAATTTGTAACTATTTACGATGTAGACATCTACATCTGAGCTCGTCATTGAGTCTCACTTTACAGTTTGTGGTGAGAAATAGATATTTTAGGGTGTGATTCACCTCAAGTTGAAGTAAACATTCGAAATATTTTAGATGGATCAGGTCCTAAAACATCTATTTCTCTCATAACAACAACTAGTAAATGCTTTTACTAGTCTCTCCTTTCAAACATCTCTTTCATACTTAAGGTTCCAAATTTGTTTGAATATAATCCTGAACATAAGATTCTGAATGGAATATAATATCCTGTATATAATATAGTATCTTATATAGAATATAATACAGAATAGAATCATAGAATCATAGAATGGTTAGAGTTAGGAGGTACCTTAAGGATCATCCGCTTCCAACTCCACTGTCACAGGCAGGGACACGTTCCGCTAGACCTGGTTGCTCAAAGCCCCATCCAGCCTGGCCTTGAACACTTCCAGGGATGGGGCATCCACAACTTCCCTGGGCAACCTGTTCCAGTGCCTCACCACCCTCACAGTAAAGAATTTCTTCCTAGTATCTCATTGAAATCTAGCCTTTTTCAATTTAAAAACGTTATCCCTCATCCTATCACTATACTCACTCCCTTCCTGATAAAGAGTCCCTCTCCAGCTTTCCTGTAGGCCCCTTTTAACTACTGAAAGGCCGCTATAAGGTCTTCCCAGAGCCTTCTCCTCTCTAGGCTAAACAACCCCAACTCTCTCAGCATGTCCTCACAGCAGACGCACTCCAGCCCCCTGATCCTGACATCCTGTGGTATTTTTGTAATAAATATAGAATTAACAGGATGTTCAGTAAAATGGGGCTGGATCCAAAGTTCTCTTAAGCTGGCAAGACTTTTTCCTCTATTCTTTACTCTTGGGGGATGTGTCTCAATCTCTAAGGGCTCTAAGTTCAAGGGACCTAAGTCCCTAAGTGCCAAAGGACCCTAGTTAAGATTCTGTGTTTCTTAGGCTCCCTTAGTTAGGAAAATTAAGCTATTCATTCAGACAATGAAGAACTTAGAAAACTGCAGTAAATCTGAGCTAGAGTTGAAGTGATCTGGAACTTGGTTTTGATGCAGATGCTCCAAAAAGACTAGATGTTCTCTGTACGCATGACCAGAAATCCCCTAAAATCTGATCATGTCAGCACCTATCTCAAAATAACACACAATGAGGTCCAGAAACTATTTTAGAAGGACTACGTAAGTTGCTTGAGGTAGTGCTAATAGAGTGCAACTAACAAAAGAGTGTTTGAAGGGCTGGAAAAGTTAAGCTCTTCCAACAGGGAGGCTGTGGAAACTTGTAGTCATAGCCAAACAATTTCCCATTCCCAGTAGTACAGGGTACGTAACAGAATCTGCATCAAAGGTCATCCTCCCTCTGAATACAATCAAAGGATTTTATTTGCTTAAACAAAGAATTAAGCTAAGTGTGTTTGGACAGATGACAGAATCACATAATCACAGGATTGACTAGTTTATTCCCCTTGTTCAAAGCAGGGTCATCTAGAACAGGTTGCTCAGGACACTGTCCTGTTTTTAGTGTCTCAAAGGGTGGAGACTCCGCATTCTCTTTGCATAACCTGTTCCAGTTTTTTTCTGTATTTTGGTTTTTGCCTATTGCCTCTTGTCCCATTCACTGGGAACCACTAAAAAAAGTCTGGCTTCATATGATTTACTATCTCCATCAGATACTTACACACACTAATGAGATCCCCCTGAGCCTTCTCTTCTCCAGGCTGAACTATCTCAGCTCTCTCAGTCTCTCCTCATAAGAGAGATGCACCAAGCCGTCCACCATTTTTGTGTTTCAGCACTGGGCACAGCACTCCAGGTGTGTCTCGCTAGGCCTGAGCAGAGGGCAAGGATCACATCCCTTGACCTTCTGGCAACATCCTTCCTAATGGAGTCCAAGAGGCTTCTTTGCCATAAGAACACATCGCTGTCTCATGATCAGTTTGATGTCCACCAGGACCCCCAGGTCCTTTTCTGCAGAGCTGCTTCCCCCAGCTCGTCCTGGTGCCTGGATCTTATTCCTTCCCAGGTGCAGAACTTGACATTTCCCTTTTATTGAACTTCATGAGATTCCTCTTTGTGATGTTTTGCATCCTGTTGAGGTCCCACGATATGTCAACACAAGCAGCTGGTGACTCAAAAGTCTCTTAGCTTTGTGTAATCTGCAAATGACTGCTCACATAGGTGCAGATACCAGTCCAATTCTTTATGTTTTTTTGACATTTCTATTTAAATTGTTTAGTATCACAAAGTTCTGGAGTAGCTATGGAAGATGAACACCTCCAAATGATATGGAACTCATGCAGAAGGGGTTTTTGTGTTAACTTCATGGCAAGAACACAGCAAGCTAGGATTTCAAACTATGATTGCAATTAACTTATTTATGAAGGTAAAATAAAGAAAATAATAAATGCTTTTATTTCTTAGGCAAGATAAGAACAGAAAGAAGCTCGCTGAAGTGTAAAAACTTTCAAACTGCTGAAGCACAACATAGCAACTGCAGAGAAAAGCTCCTAGGAGAATGCAAGGGTCTTAAATACTACAGTGATCAGCATTTGATGGTAATTAAATTAAAGATCACTGTTGCAGTGCAGAAAATCATTATTACTGTAGTATAAGAAATGTAATATTGGAAACTCAGATGGAAAACTGGAAATATAAGTATTAAAATTATACAATTGGATCTTCTTTATTTATTTTCCATGAAAAACATTTCCAATTTCAAAGCCAAGTGCATTCACAATTCAGAGCATTAGAGTTTAAGGACGTTTTTTTAAAAACTCCAAGGACTTAGAACTGAAGAGAAATATTCAAGATAACAGTGGCTACAAATACAATAAAATTAATGAAAGAACTTAACTGGAATGGATCCTCACTGTAGCTCTTGTTACATTTCAAAGACTGCATTTAGATTTCCTCTGTAACATTAGAAACAATTGTAAGTAAAGTAATACTCCAGTAAATCCCAAAGGGAGTTGCTATTTGTGGCAGTTATCTGCGAACAGAAGAACGAAAGCAGAAAGAGAGAGTTTGGAGAATTCTCATAATGTGATAAAATGTTGTATGCGGCAGAAAATCATAAACATTATGATTAATAGTGTGATTCATTTTTGAGTCAATGATGGTGATGGGATGGGATGATGAAGAAGAGAATACAGAGCAAAAGAAGTCAGGCATTAGAAAGCATGCCTTGTTTCCAGGATACCACTTGATGTAATATAAAATATCTTTCCCTGCCTATTTCTCAGGCATGCTTTTCTGCCTATCACTCCTGCTTCCCGGCAGAGATTTCATCTCTTCTCCTGTACAGTTTCAGACATTGGCATGGCCACTGCCTGTTCTCAATCTGAGAAGCAAGTGGATCTTTGTGGACACAGAAACCTTTTCTTATATCAGATTAGTTACAGAAGATCTACCATTTAAACCAGAATAGATGGCTGGCAGAGAAATGAATTAAAAAAAAAAAAAAAAAGAATCTTCCTTGAACTGAAATATTTAGGAAACATTTTAAAACAAAAAATTCAGTTCATGTCAGATTAAATAGGCAATTTTTTTCTCTCACACAAATACATGCAAAACTACTGCTTTTACATATTCTTATAAGAAAAGAAAAAAGGAAATTAGATTCTACATTTGAAAACAAGCAACAAGTTGGGGAAAATTTTTTGTGATTGATCTGTGGACAGAATAATTACATTGTTGTTGTTGTTGTTATTATTATTTAGGCTTAGATTCCAGTTGTGGGTACAATGTAACAGACAGCAATAAGCAGTTTGCATCCTTTAGTGAGGACTCAGTGACTGAATATAATTTCCATATTTTTGAATATTGCATACTATCCAAAATCTTTCCTGCAGTAACAGAAGAGAGACATTATAAAAATGCTGGGTTTTTTTCTTTTCCCTTGGTAGTTTCAGAACAGGGTTTAGGAGGCAGCCTGGAGACAATTGCCTATTTACAAGGAAATTGTCTTCCCAGGTTAGTGTTAGGATAAGCATTTTGGTTGTTGGTTTAATCATTGATCGGCGTTTCTCCTTATCAAGGTTATAAGCAAGGGAAAATATTTGTTACAAAGTTGTTTTGCACTGAGTAATTCATCTTAGAGTAGAAATCCAGTGGTTTACTGAAGAAAGATGGGTATCCTCCTCTACAGATATTTTGTTCAGTGAATGCTATTATTCTCAAGGTTGTCACAGGGGAGACGATGTTAAGGAATGGTGGTTTTTTGGTTGTCGGAAAACTATTTTAGGCATACACTGGAAAATACTGTTGTAATCCCATTTTTACTAGTATGAAATTGGACTACTTTTCTGGCTGAAATACAAGCCTTTGGAAAAGACAAACGCTTCCAGCTGTCTAAGCAGTTGTTTGGATGGGTTGTTCAGTAATGTTCATGAACTCACCGTGTGCTGTCTCCTGTAAAATCTCTGCTTGCTGTGATCTGTGAATACTTTGCAGTGTATCGGAGGGAGCCTACACATTTATCTCAGGGCTATAGATTTCAAATGAGAAAGCCTTATGAGACACAGTGAAGTGCTTTGGTCCTTCCTTGAATTTAGCTCCGTACCTCCAAGAAAAGAAAGCACCTCTGGCTTCCACTTCATTTTCTGCTGTGGCAGGTGAGGATTTATTATAGTACACCTTATTAGTTATTCTACCTGATTAGAACACTGGACATCGTTTGTAATCGAAGAGATGCCAAAGGCTGCCATCATCCCTCTTTCTGTACATAAGGTTGGAGCAAGTTGCTCCTGCTCATAGAAAGCTGGCTCTAATCTAGCCTTTCAAGAGCAAGATGCTCATTGCAGAATTTTCATTCATTAAATATGACCCCCTGCTAAATGGCATGATTTTGTGCATTTCTCCTTTGATGATTGCTTTTGTATTTACTGCTTGCACTGAATACTGTGGTTTTAACAGCTACAGTGTTTTGAAGCTGGTTATCACACCAGTGAGTGGTGCATGATAACATAATATTCTGATGTGCTATTTAGAAGCAAAGAAAACAAATATTCAATTGCCTATAAAGAAACAGATTCACTCAGCTTGGTGACAGGAGTCATCAAGGTAAAGATGTGGTGCTCTGCAAATGCAAGAGAAGACACATATGCATAATGTGACTTTTCTGTTAATATACATGGTGTACACTGGAAAATATTTTCTGTTGAGTTGCTTATGAAATGCATTACCAACACCAACACCCTTTCAAAAACTGGCACTAAATTATATGTTTCTAATAAGAAAGAGCCCTGGTAGCCGTTGGTATCCTTTCAATATTTCCCACCGCAAAAATAAAAGCAAACTAAGTCTAAATGACATCACTAATTGAGATGGTTATAGATGCATTTTAGATCTATTGGGACATTCTGTGCATGCAGTACTCTGCAGACTAACAAAACAAGGCAAAGTGATACAGTAAGAAATCTCTCCTATATTTCTTGGGAACTAATTTCTTAAGACAGGAGTGTATTTCTGGCCCCAAGTCATTGGCTAACCAACCAGAAACATGTTATTCATCAATATCCCCTGGGGTTCTTTTGGGGGCTGTTTTTTTTGTTTGTTTTTTTGTTGTTGTTTGTTTGTTTATTTGTTTTGTTTTGGGTTTGTGGGTTGTTGTGGTTTTTTTTCCAGCTGTATTTCCAGATTGAAATCTGTCTCCCCATCACCCTGTTGCTATCACATAATTTTCTTCCTTTTTTTACTTCTGAGTATTAGAACAGTTATTAAAATAGCACTCTATGGGCAATTTTGTTTCCTCTTTACCACACCAGGAGCCATCTGCTATACTTGCTTCCCTGAGGATTGCTCAGAATTGAAACTCACAGACATCCTCCACTCTGCATTACATTAAGATCTTTAGGATAAATGATATAACCTACCTACTATAAAAATGGAAACATTCCAGGTCCTCTAGTTGTAACTGATCATTATAATGTGGAAGAAAAGCAGTCTTTAAACTCATAACATATCTTGTTTTGCAACATGTTTTCTCAATACTCTGTCTCCTAGACTGGCACACAGTGACCATTGTTTGTAGACTTCTATGGTTTTAGCAAGAGGAGGTACTGGGTATAGGTAGTACTCAGAGTTGGAGCTACAGCTTGGGATAGGTGGTGAAAATACCATCTCAGGGCTCCATCACTGCTTGCAACCTTTCAGAGGGTGATAAACTGCTGTTTTTGCCTGAGGATTAACAGATAGAGCTCTATCTGTGGCTCTGGATATGATATTCATTGCCACAGCATTCGAGCACCTATGTGACTATCCTAGACTATTTCTATCTGGAAGTTTCCCTGGATATCTGTTACCAGCTAAGTAATACTGCTTTTGCATTGCATTGAAAATGAGAATGTTAATAAACACAATTAGATAAAATTAGAAGAGACCTGTACAAAATTCAAAGCAGAAGAACAGACTTGAACTGTTTCAAACAGTGGAAGCTGTCTTACTACTCAACAGAAATTATTTGTACATATGTAAATGTGTATGTCTGCTCATATACTTATATATCCATATAAATTTCATCTATGTAAGTATGAAGATTTTTGTCTATTGAGCATTTTAAGTTCTGATATATGTTGGAAACATCAGTTTGCTAAGAAGACTTAAAGGTGTTCTTTTATCAGTCTTTTGGTCTTGCTAACAAACCTAACCCCCTTCCACCCATTTCAACTCTAATAAATGCCTGGCCTGCAATTTAGGCCCCAGTTGGCAAGGAATGAAATTCCTTCTGGAGTATGAGCTGATGTTCTGATCCAAAATAATCAAGAATTATTTAGGTTGGAAGGAACCTTTTGTAATCATCTAATCCAACCCCTCTGCTCAAGCAGGGTTGGACAGAATAGGTTGCCCAGGACCCTGTTCAGTCAGGCTTTGATTATCTCCAAGGATGGAGATTTCATAACCTCTCTGGGCAACCTGTGTCAGTGTTTTAACACCCTCACAGTAAAAAAGTGTTTTCTTATATTAAAATGGAATTTCATGTGTTTCCATTTGCACCTGTTAGCTCTAGTCCACTCACTGGTCACCACTGAAGAGACTCTGACTCCCTCTTCTTCATTCCCTCCCATAAGATATTTATACACATTGATGAGATCCCTCTGAGCCTTCTCTTCTCTAAGCTAAACAGTCCTAGCTCTCTCGTGTATGGTGGATGCTCCAGTTCCTTAATCATCTTCATGGCCCTACACTGGACTTACTCCACTAAGTTGGTATCTTTCTTATGTTGGGAAAACCAGAACTGGGCACAGCACTCCAGATGTGTATCACCAGTGCTGAGCAGAGAGGAAGGGTCACCTCCCTTGACCTGCTGAAAATACTTTTCCTAATGCAGCCCAGGAACTTGTTGGCTGCCTTTGTTGCAAGGCAGTATTGTTGGTTCGTGTCAGTTTGGTGTCCACCAGGGCCCCCGGGTCCTTCTCTGCAGAACTACTTGCCAGCAGGGAGGCCCCCAGCATATACTGGTGCATAGGCTTGTTCCTCCCCAGGGGCAGGACTTGGCATTTTCCCATGTTGAAGTTAATGAGCTTCCTCTCTGCCCAGTTTTCCAATCTGTTGAGGTCCCTCTGAATGGCAGCACATCCAGCAAATGAATCAGCCGCTCCTCTCAGTTTTGTGTCAGTTGTACAGGTGTGGAGGGTACACTCTGCCCTGTCATCCAGGTCACCGGTGAAGTTGTTAAACAGTATTGGCCCCAGTGTCACGCCCTGGAGCACAGCGCTGGCCTCCAGGTGGACTTTGTGCTTGTGATCAAGGCACGGTCATTCAGACAATCCACCTCACTGTCCACTTTTCTAAGCCATATTTTGTCAGCTTGTCTATCAGGATATAAAGTATTGCCACAGCACACCATAAACTAATGATGAAAAGGAAAGTACAGGTTAATAATGTAACATAAAGTCGATGTGAAAACTTCCAATGCAAATTAGAAGCTGTTTGTCTGTCTGTCTGTCTGTGCTGAAAAATGAAACCAGATAGGAAGTTCAAATACAATCATCATAAGCGAGGCTTGCTTTCAGGAAGCTGGAAGCAACCTTCAGAGTTTATAATGGAATAGACAAGCTGTTATGTAATAAAATTTATATATACATAAAAAAAAAGAAAGGGCTTGATACTTTTTACAATGAATTTGTAGTAGAGAAAAACCTCTGGTATTAAACTATAAGGTAATAATACAGTTCAAAGGAAAAATATTAACAAATATCCAGAACTAGCACATATACTGATAATGCATAAAGCGACATTCTTAAGTAGATTCATGACAGTCTGCAGGGCAGCTGGAAAACCAAACAACACATATGCTGTACAAGGCTATGCCTTAATATAGGACCAGGCTGCTGATTTGTGGCTGTTGTTTAAAACCTACCTATAAATGGTTTCCAATTCCAATTAGTTGATAGTGAAGAAATTTTATCCTTTCTCACTGTGAACTGTGTTTGGATAACTGAATTATCATAGGACACTGATTTAATTGTATATTTCCATAAGCTTTGTTTTAAATGTCCTGGGATATCAATTGCTACTACAATAAAACTAAGCATCTGTATATTTTTGGACCATTTGCTGCTGAAAAGCTGTAGAGTAATAGGGTCCATTTTTAGCACATTATTAAATTGATTTTATTTCACCTCTCCTAAAGGATAGATTCCTGCAAAGGTTTTCTGTCGTCTTGTCTCGCTTTGTCTCTTCTCATCTTGCCTCACATCTATTGGTGATATGTTCTCATAGAACTTTATTTGGGCTTTTCTACATATCTAGGGCATCATCTTTAATCTAGGGTCTCCTCTAAAAAAGGAAGATGGAAAACGTAGAAATTGTTTAGAATTTTATGTTCTGAATTTGAAACCTGTGCTTGTGAAAGTTGTTATGCAAGTGCTGTCAAATTCTAGAAAACTTCACATGCCATAAGCTTTTCTAACATAAAACTCTGTAGATTTCTAGAGTTGTATTCTGGAAGGACCAGCAAAAAAACCAATAATGTCACAGCTTAGGCAAAATGGGAGCTCAGATCTTAGCTCACTTTTTCAACTGGTGGGATTCCAGAAATCAGACTCTCTATCTCCTTTAGGAGTTCTGTTCTTCTAGGTTTTCTGAGAGTCTTAATGCAGTTACAGGTTTGGCATCTTCACAAAATGTGTTTTCAGCTACCAATCTCTTTCAAAATGTTCAGAGGAAGACATAGGTCTGTTGTGACAGCTGCCTGGTGGTTAGAAAACTCCCTAGATCTTTGAAAGAGGCAAAATTAACCCTTTCCTCTCTCTGAGAGTATTCACATTCAATTCCCCTTCATATCTGCTTTTTTAAACTGAACATCTCAGGTTTCCATCAGTATATTAGATGCTGAATATCTGTAGGATAGAGGCTTTTACCACATGAGAAGTTTGAACTACAAGCTGCACAGTGCAATACAGACATTACCGGAGTTCCTGTTTCATGTTCCTCATGGACTGATTCAGACACAGAGTTGCCTGAAATGAGTTGTGTCCCCTTGGATAGCAGGACACTCTGAAGTACCAGTATGGATTCTGGTACTAACATTAGTTTTTGTAGGACCAGCTTTGGTGTTTGTGTTTGGGACTGTGTTATCTCACACAAGGACTCCTCAAGTTTCTAAGAAGTCTGACATTAATGGCCGTTTCTTATCCTGAATGGAGAAAAGAAACCAAAAAAAACCCCAAACCAAACCAAAGCCACAAAAGACCTCAAAACCCCCAAAGACCTCTTAAACCCCTCCAGGCCCCCCAAAAACCAACCAACCAACAAAAACCCCAAGAAAAGTCAAGAACTGGTGTAGTAGTCTTATTTCTAGTTTTCAGATTTACTTGTCCATAGGGAACAACATTTCATTTTCAATGCAGTTCTGACTCCTTGAGAGCCAGATTCAAACAGCCTGTGTTTATTGAATGTTTGATTTGTCTCTTGCCTAAGCTATAGATTTTATGAATGATAGTAGAGGTTTCATTAATGGTTCCTGTAAAGCTGTGCTGATTTGTGAGTCATTACCTGATTATTTTTACTTTGGAAAAGCAAATTAAATAAATAACCATGTAAACTTAAGAGAGTGGGAAAGGCTAAAAGGTATTCTGAGTTAGAAGTTGGTTTAGAGACTCCCAGGCTCAGGCTGTGATTGTATTTACTTTGGATATCATCAGGAAAAACAGAAGACAATGTAAATTCTTTAGAGTAATGTCAAACAGAGAACACATTTGCCCAAGTAGAAATAGCTAGAGAATTAAGAACTTGCAGATCATGTCTCACTATTAGTATTTATGGGTTTGGACTCACTGTTTTCGTGGTTTAAAAGGATAATTATTTTAGTTATTACTTCTCCAAGGATTACATTATAATGGTTACTTTTCTTGATGTGCAACAGTTAAAAGAACTGATGCACATACTTGCCTATGAGAAAAGCTGAAACAGTGAAATGCAAATGCTTGAGGATCCAACATAATTCTGCCTTATAAGAAAAGTAAACAAATCGTGCTACATAACTTTTTCCATCAGCAAGCAATCAGTGGTTTGGAAAAGAGAGTGAATTTTTTGTGTTCCTGGAAAGTCTAAACCATTGTTAGACAAGATTGTCACGTCTGATGATGTAGATTTAGTAGAAAGAGAAAGACAAGTGTTACTCTGCAACTTGAGATAGTGATTAAAAATGGAATAAAGGTCTTCAACAAGGCATAGCAATCTGTTTTCCTAGTAACTCTTCTTCTAAAGTAGTTTCAGGTGAATACAAATCATCCACAGCAAAATATGACATTTCATTTGCACATGTGACCTTGCACTGTTTACCATACATAGGTTGTATATAGTAGGACTAATCAAATATTCTTATTAATAAATCACCTAATTAATCTAGACTACAGTCTTGTACGAAATTATTTTCAAATTGATTCTAATTTCTGTAAATGTAGTTGTTATTAGATTGTTTCCACAACATCTATGGAAGTTTATTTATGTGAATTACTGTGATCTGCTTGCTTCACTTATTCGTGACTCATTACTTAAGATCTGTGAATGACTGTTATTTGGTTTTGTTATACTTAAGGCATTTGCAGGCTGAATAAATAAAAATACAATGGTGTGATATGTAGCACTTTGTGATGCCAAAAATCTGTACCCTTAGCTGAAAAAGTCAATTCATTTTGCATTCACCAAGCACTGTTCAATCAAACTTCTTGTACATTCAAGTCTTTCAGAAAATGGATCGGCAATATCAGAATGAGTAACTGTACTGGGTTTGCATGGCAAGGTTTTGGTAGTAGGGGGGGCTACAACGGTGGCTTCTGTGAGAAGCTGTTTGAAGCTTTCCCCATGTCCAACAGAGCCAATGCCAGCCGGCTCCAAGACAGACCGGCTGCTGGCCAAGGCCAAGTCCATCAGCGATGGTGATAGCACCTCTGGGATGATGTAGGTAAGAAGTGGGAAAAAACCTGTTGTGCAGAAACAGCTGGGAGAGACAAGTGAGAATATATGAGAGAAACAACCCTGCAGACACCAAGATCGGTGCAGAAGGAAGGAGAGGAGGTGCTGCAGGACAGGAGCAGAGATTCCCCTGCAGCCTGTGGTGAAGACCATGGTGAGGCAGGCTGTCCCCCTGCAGTCTGTGGATGTTAATGGTGGAGCAGATACCTGCCTACAGCATGTGGAGGACCCCACACTGGAGCAGGTGGATGTACCCTGAAGGAGGCTGTGACCCTGTGGGAAGCCCACACTGGAGCATGTTCCTGGCAGGACCTGTGGTCCTGTGGAGAGAGGAGCCCACACTGGAGCATGTTTGCTGGCATGACTTGTGACCCTGTGGGGGACGCATGCTGGAACAGTCTGTTCCTGAAGGACTGCACGCTGGCGAAGGGACCTCCGCTGGAGCAGTTCATGACGAACTGCAGCTCATGGGAAGGACCCACTTTGGAGAAGTTCATGGAGGACTGTCCCTGGTGGGAGGGACCCCATGCTGGAGCAGGGGAAAAGTGTGAAAAGGAAGGAGCATCAGAGACAACATGTGATGAACTGACTGCAACCCCCATTCCCTGTCCCTCTGCACTGCTCAGGGGGAGGAGGTAGAGAAATAGGGAGCAAAGCTGACCCCAGGAGGAAGGAAGGGGTGGGGGAAGGTGTTTTGAGATTTGGTTTTATTTTTCATTACCCTACTCTGATTTGTTTGGTAATAAATTAAATTAATTTCCCCAAGTTGAGTCTGTTTTGCCTGTGACAGTAATTGGTGAATGATCTCTCCCTCTCCTTATCTCAACCAACAAGCCTTTTGTTATATTTTCTCTCCCTTGCACAGCTATCATGTAGATGTCGTGTTTAGAGACATGGTTTAGTGGCAGACCTGGTAGAGTAGGGTCAATGGTTGGACTAGATGATCTTAAAGGTCTTTTCCAACCTCAACAATTCTATGATTCTATGATTTTATGATCTATAAGGTCAGACCAGGCTACTCAAGGTTTTATCCAGTTGAGGCTTGAACACCTCCAAGGTGCCTGAAAACCTTCAACCTCCCCACAGTCACTGGGAGCTGCTGTTAGGTCCCCCTGAAGTCTTCTCTGCTCCAGGCTGAACAAGCCCAACTCCCCTCACCTCTTCTTACAGAGCAAGCACTTCACCCCCCCATCATCTCAGAGGTCTCTCCTGAACTCCCTCCACTTTATCAATGTCTTTCTTGTACTGGGGTCACAAAACTGGGTGCAGTATCTAGGCATGATCTATCAAGAGGTGAGTAGAGGAGTATAATATCTTCCCTGGATCTCCTGTCTCTGCCCCTGTTCCTACAGTTCAGGGTGCTGTTGGCCTTTTTGTTGCCAGTGTCCCTGTGGGCCTATGCTCAACTGTACCTCCAAGCAGGACCCCCAGGGCCTTTTCCCCAGAGCAGCTCTCTAGGCAAGTAATGCTCAGCCTGTGCTATTGCAGGGACTCATCCTTCCAAGGTGAGGAACTCTGCACTTGTCCTTATTAAGTTTCATCAGGTTCCTGCTGGCCCACTCTACCCGTCTGTCTAGGATGTCCTTGAATGATTCCCCCTCGTCTTGTTAAAACTGAGATAAATATCAACCCCTAATACACCCCCCTCATTACCTTTTTCTCCTTCATGTGCCTAGTAATGTGCTTCAAGGGTATTTGTTTCACGATCTTTCCAGGACCAAGGAGAGGTTGAGCAGCCTGTAGTTCCACAGATTACGCTTTTCAAATTGAGATCAGCTTTTGTGTTTCTTCAGCTGTTAGGCATGTCCTTAGATCTTCATGACAGTGTATTGTAATATGCCTTGGATACTAGCAGGAAATCACACTATTACACTGTACTCTCCTACAGTTTTTGATGCATCTATTTTCATGTCTTTTCTCAGACTCGTCTATGAAAATTACTAGTGTCACTTGTTGTTTCACAGTTAAAATTCAAATTTGGTCTTGATACACTGGGAGCAAATAGGAACTACATTGCCTTAGAAAGTGTTGAAGGGGAAAATACTGTCTTAGAGTAGCAAACTGATAAAGTTTAATGACAGATGGAACTGAGTAGGTGAACCTGCTCTCCCAGTTGAGCATTGAGACGAAGCTGTCTTCTGCATTGAGATTTTACTCCTCCATATGAGTTGCACCTTTCCTGTCTTCATGACCTTCCACTAAGGTCAGCTTGCTGTCTTCCCTTGTGTATGCTGTCAGTCTCACTGACCTCGTACTCAGCAGCCAGCAACAGCTGGTAGTGGGATCCTCAAGTAGGAGAGCAGCTGTGGCAACGTGTAGATCTAGATTCCTCCTAAAAATCATGATCTCCTAGACTGAAGCCTAGCTTTTCCCTCCCTGTGGTATGGGGCCAAGTGTGTGAATTTCCAGATCACTGCACCATGGATAGGCACATACCAAAATGAGTTCCATGTCCTGTGGTTTAGCATAGATTTTGGACTGGAACAGAAAAGCTGAAAGGCCTTACACTCTCCTTACAGGATGGAAAGTGCTCTCCCCATGGATATTCCATTACCTTGTGGTTAGGACACTTTTCTGGGATTAAGATGCATCCAGTTCAATACCACCGTGCTAAGGGGTCCTGAGAGATCACACCTTCTACTTAACAAGTTCCCAGAGTTAATGAGCTTTTTGGTCAATGTAAGACTTCTTGGAGAGTGAACCAACAGGATGCCTTTTTTTTTCTTATTCCATTTGGTCTTATATAGAAGACAATAGTTAATCAATTCAATAAAACGGGGCATTTCCCAATGCATCCACATACTTTAGGCATTCAGGGAAGTATACATCTGAATGTCTCAAAGCTAAGACATACAGTTGTTTAAGTGTTCAAGGAGTTCCCAGAACTTGTCCCTTGGCACTCTGAACACCTTTACCTGGTTTACTGTCTGCTTGCCCATGCCACCCAAAAAGTGTATTTTTAAAGCAGTTTTCAATAGCTTCCCTGTTAAAATCAGCCCCCTAGTTACTTGTTTATATGAGTACACATATAAGCACATTGCTTGGCTGTTTGCTGCCATCTAGATTAGTGTATTGGAGACTTACCTGGGCAGTTCTAAAGTACGCAATGGAAGACCCTAGGGCTTGAGATTAAATTCCCTAACCTGGACTGCAAGCAGTCACAGAGGTTGACTAATAACAGACACTCACAATTGGGTAAATAGATCTTGCCTGGTTACCAGAGTACAAATACCTTAGCATGGGGACAGTACTTTGTTACTCAAGGTACCTACTACACATCAGGGTGCTATAAATGTAGTATCACTATCATAATCTATTCCGCTCCCATGAGACCCACCTGGAGTACTGTGTCCAGCTCTGGGGCCCCCAACATAAGAAGGGCATGGATCTGTTGGACTGAGTCCAAAGGAGGGCCATGAAGGTGATCAGAGGGCTGGAGCACCTCTGCTATGAAGACAGGCTGAGAGAGTTGGGGTTGTTCAGCCTGGAGAAGAAAAGGCTCCGGGGAGAACTTATAGCAGCCTTCCAGTATCTGAAAGGAGCCTACAAGAAATCTGAAGGGGGAATTTTTACAAGGGCATGTAGTGATAGGATGAGGGGTTTTTAACTAAAAGAGGGTAGATTTAGATGAGATATTAGAAAGAAATTCTTTACTGTGAGGGTGATGAGACACTGGAACAGGTTGTCCAGAGAATCTGTGGATGGCTCCATCATTGGAAGTGTTCAAGGCCAGGTTGTATGGGGCTTTGAGTAATCTGATCTTGTGGAAGGTGTCCCTGCCCACGACAAGGGGATTGGAACTAAATGATCTTTAAGGTCCCTTCGAACCCAAACCATTTTATGATTCTATCATTCTATAATTGCACATGTTAAAATAAGTTTTAACCACAATGTATACCTAATTACACCTTTTCACCCTGTTATTTTTTTGCACAGATGCAGTATAAAATTGTTACAAAGCATCAATTTAGTTGGTGAATAGTAAAAGAAAGACATTTTGGTTATCAGACAACTGACCTAGGACTTGTGAGTTTATATATTAGTTTATTTACAGAGTTATTATCGCATTGCTTTGCCCCCCCCACCACTACCACAACCACCACTTTTAAACAGCAGTAATAGCACCTTGTGATTCAGAGGTATACCATGAGAATAAATGCATTGTACAGTTTTCAGACACTAAGTAAACAGGCACCATATAAGTATCCTGGATAGAAATGTTGCAGGACTGATACATGTCACAGCAAACTAGGATGTTATAAACACAAGGAGTTCAAACAATCCCATTTCCTATCAAAAGTGTATTTTTTAAAGAATGGGAAATCTAGCATTGTATTTTCCCTTCATATTCACCTACAGACAATGGTTATTTTAGTATTGATATATATGTTAGACATAACATTTTCCATCTGGTGATTTATCTCCCATATTATACTATCTTTAACTGGAAACCTGACATTATGTTTTCTGAGGTGAAAACTTTCTCTAAATGTTTCAAGTGAGCAGAACTCCATGGAGTAATAAAACATAAAAAAAGTACTGACAATTTATATATGCTGTTAATTCCATTGATTGTGTCCAAATTCCAAAAGTGGCCCCTGGGTATTTCATTTAAATGTTATCCTCTTTGCAATACTTTGCTTTGAGAAAAGAATATGTCAGGAGTTGCTCAGAACAGTGACTACAAGGTTATAAATAGCTGTCAGTGAGGTCTAAAATTATTATCTTTCCTCAGTGAAACTGGAAACACAGGACAAGCTGGACAGCAAAGTAAAATGTGGACATAATCAGCTACAGCGGTAAGGAAAGCAAAATGCGTGTTGCTGCATTTCTACCATGTGAGAGAACATCAGCATAAATGACACTGTTTAAACAAGTGAACAAATTTGAAGTAGAAGTCATACAATGAGAAAAACAGTACACTGGTCTAGGTCTTCAGCTGTCTTAATTTAATTACTTTGGATAGAGACAAAATTTAGAGTTTGTGTATTTATTTATGTAAAATATAAATAAAACATGATTTCTTATAATAATACTCATTAGTTCTATATTTTAAATTTAGTTAAACTGTGGATGGAACTTGTGGCACGTCTTCACAGAATCACTGGGGTTGGAAAGGACCTCTGGAGATCATCTAGTCCAAGCCCCCTGCCAGACCAGGGACACCTAGAACAGGTTGCACAGGATGGCGTCCAGGCGGGTTTTCAATGTCACCAGAGTTGGAGACTCCACCACCTCTCTGGGCAGCCTGTGCCAGTGCTCTGCCACCCTCAAAGGAAAGAAGTTCCTCCTCATGTTTAGATGGAACTTCCTATGGTCAAGTTTGTGCCCATTACCTCTTGTCCTGTCACTGGGCACCACTAAAAAAAGACTGGTAACATCCTCCTGGCACCTTCCCTTTAAGTATTTGTAAGCATTGATGAGATCCCCCCTCAGCCTTCTCTTCTCCAGACTGAAAAGACCCAAGTCCCTCAGTCTTTCCTCATAAGAAAGATGTTCCAGCCCCCTAATCATCCAGATAGACAACATCCGCAGCTATTCCCTTGTCCACTGATGTAACCACTCCATCACAGAAGGCCACGAGGTGGCTCAGGCAGGAATTGCCCTTGGTAAAACCATGCTGGCTGTCTCAAATCACCTCCCTGTCCTCCAGGTGCCTTAGCAGAACTTCTGGGAGGATCTCTTCCATGATCTTCCCAGGACCAGATGTGAGGCTGACAGGTCAGTAGTTCCCAGGGTCCTCCTTTCTACCCTTTTTAAACACGGGTGAAATGTTTCTCTTTTTCCAGTCACTGGGGACTTCACCTGGCTGCCATGACTTTTCAAATACCATGGAGAGTGACTTGGCAACTACATCGGCCAATTCCCTCAAGACTCTGGGATGCATCTCGTCAGGTCCCATAGACTTCTGTATGTTCAGGTTCTTCAGGTGGTCATGATCCCGATCTTCTCTTACAGTGGGAGGGACTTTTCTCCCCTGGTCCCCGTCTTGCGGTCCACCCACTTGAGAGGTGTGGGGAGAGAGTTTGCCAGTGAAGACTGAGGCAAAAATGTTGTTGAGTACTTCAAACTTCTCACCGTCCATTGTTACCAGTTTGCCCGCCTTACTCATTGGGGAGGAGGAGGGGGGTATGCTTTCTTTGGTCTTTCTTTTCTGGCTGACATACCTGTAGATTATTGTACAGTCTGACCACAAGGAAAACATTGGCATATGAGAATCTAATCATAAACATATTTTTTTAATGAAAACATCAGAAAAGTACATAATGATGACATCTGTTGATTAAATTGCAGATTAAATGAAATAAATTCAGATTTCTCATCATAATTGATATGACTGAATTCAGTATGACTGAATATGACTCAGTAAATGTTCCATTTTCTTTTCAAAACCTAAACGATTTCTGCTCTGTAGAATTTGTATTAGTAATTTTACCACTTACTTTCTCTGCCCTTCTTTACTGTATGACCAAACAGAGAGAGATGTAATCCTCTGGGAAACATTTAATGAACTTAAATATGAATTTTAGAATTCCTAGAAGAATTAGGGTGTTCCAGTGCAGGGTGTTCCAGCACTGCTTTCATGAGAGACACACTAATCTGCTGCAAAATTAATCCTTCCATTGAAAAATTTAAAAAAATTTTAGATTAGTTTGGTATTTGATTACTTTGGTCACAATCTTAACACCTTATGAACATAGTTTGGTGGTGAGCACTCACAAGTTCTTGGATATCCAATGTGCAGCTCATTGGAATTCCAGTAAGAATTTTAAGGAAAGTCTTTTTTTTATGATTATGATTGAAGAGATTAGATAAAACACAACTCATAGTAAAAAAAAAAAAAGCCTCTCCAAACACCTTTCAAAACCAATCTCTCTAAAATAGGAGAAAAATATGTAAACCACATCGTGTGTTGAATCTTAAAATTGATCTTGTTTATTTTACTTCATTTACCTTTACGTATGTGTCCAGCTGAGTTAGGCTATATTGACAGCTACTGACAGGTCATCTTCAAGTATTGTCCAAAGATTCAATATTAAATAATCTCTGGGTGTTACTCCAGACAATTCCTAGTTGAAATATCACAGAAAACAAGGATGTTATTAGCCACTTTCCCTCCTTCAGTTTTTCTCTGCTGACTATCTGAGTCAGTTTAATGCATGAAAAAATAAGTACTTGCATTATTTTATGTCGTACACATTCTACATCCCTGTGCATCTCTCTAGTTGGTGAAAAATCACCAGTACTGTAAATTAAGGAGCCAGAGCACTGCTTAGATGTTCAATGGGATCATATGTGGATGAAAATGCCCATCTACTCAGATGGGTAATAGGAACTATTTTGAATTTCAGCTGTTAAAGGAAAAAGATTGAGAAATATCACTATTTGAATAATAGTAATAATAAATTATTGCGGACATAAAGGTATTCTTTTAACTATCTGATATATCTTCAGTTTGAAAACCACAAAATGTTACTGAAAGGAAAGAAAATTTTCAGGTTTCTTTGATGTATTAGGGAAGGGATGACACCACCACCACCACAGTTCTTTTCTGAACTCAGGTTTTCACTGTATATATTTTATATCATAGAATCCTAGAATCCTAGAATACCAGGTTGGAAGGGACCTCAAGGATCATGTGGTCCCAACTTTATTGTCAAAAGCACGATCTAGACAAGATGGCCCAGCACTCTGTCCCACTGAATCTTAAAAGTGTCCAGTTTTGGGGAATCCAGCACTTCCCTGAGGAGATTATTCCAATGGCTGATTGTTCTCATTGTGAAAAATTTTCCTCTTGTGTCCAATTGGAATGTCCCCAGGAGTAACTTGTATCCGTTACCCCTTGTCTTTTCCATGTGACTCCTTGTAAAATGTATGAAAGGAAGTATGGCAGATGCACCTGCCCTGACAAAGACCTGACAAAAGCCCGCGAAAGCTTCCCACCACAGCTCCTCAGTCAGTGGTGGGGGGGTTACATGACCATATTTGACCACAGATCAAATTCGATAAGGGTATAAACGGAGCCCCACTGGAGAGCCATTTCGAGTTGGTCCTCCTCAGACCAGCAGGTCTGCAGTCAAGGACTCTCCCTTTGGGTCAGGATGCTGCCCAAGGAAACTCCTTGAGGTTTAGAGCCCTCCCTTATTAGGTGAGTGATTGTAGATTTTGGGTCATCAGTCATAAACCTGAAGAATTCTTAAGTTTGTTGTGTAGTATTAACTCTTGAATGACATTCTGAACCTGTGGATTGTTAATGTTTGTCAGTCTCAAAGTGGGTTTGGTTAGAGTAAAACGTAGTTTGATTTTGTTACCATCTTGTAAAAATAAATCCTGTTCTTAGTTTGTTAGTTGGTCTGGCTTAGTTTTGTGAGGTTCCATGACAGCAAGTCCGAATGAATTGCATTGATGAGTTACAGAATGTGTTTAATCTTGATTCACATTACAGTGAAACTCGGGGAGTTTTCATCAAGGTTAAAAGGTCCATAAATCTATCTGTAGATAAATTTTTGGTGTCATGGTTAGCTGGCTGTCTGTATACAAAAGGAAAACCTTTAGCCAATGAAATTGTCAAAGGCTGCTGTCATTAACCATTTTGTAAAATCTACATTAGAAACCTGCAGTCTATTTTAAAATATCATTGTATGGTATTACCCTTGGTTTTACAGGGCACGCTCAGCATTTGGGGAAAAAAAAAAAAAAGTCCTAAACACATGAAAAAAGTAGAAACTGCACCTAAGAAAATGTAAATTCAAAATAATAAGTAACATCAATTCAGAATAGCTATTGCTACCCGTTTGTATCGTCATGAGGTCAAACTCATTCCTTATTAGAGTGTGTTCTTCAACTTCTTTCTTATTCTTTTGATTCCTCAGAGGTGCTGGATAAGTAGACAACACAAGACACTCTGGCTTTATTCCCTATAGTCAAGCTTTACCATGTGATTTGCCAAATTACTATGTAGAGTGAATTAATCTCTAGATGCAAAGCTACTAACCTGCACGGATTTAAAGCCCAAGCTAAAGCTATGTGCGGTACTGTTACTTCTTATCTGGGATATGACTACACAAAGATAAATAAAATTGCATGTCCTTGGCTTGGCTCAGACTACTCTCAGTTACTGGGTTCTTTTCAAAATACCTATTTAACTCGGATCAATTATGGAATAAATGAGTTACTAGGTGATCCGTCTGCACAGCTAATTGCTTGTCTGGTGTCTGAAGTTTTATCTTTAATATCTCTTCATTGCAAGAAAGCTAGTATCCCTTTGAGAGGGATGACTAATGCCTATTAGAAATATTTTAATGAATTTCTGAATTGCTGGGGAAGGTGTCATAGTTTAATGGTAGATTTTTGCTCACACAGCTGTCTGTGGAACATTTTAGGTGCACTATTATCTATTAAGCTCACAGTAGGTAACAGCATAGTGCTAAGTATATTTGCTGGCTTTGCAGGAGACTGAAGCTCAATTTTCTGTTCTGTTGGACTCTTATTACAAACTTAAACATGGTTCTTCTAGAAATAAGCCATAGCTACCAAGCTGGTTTGGAATGTGGTCTGTCTTCTGGAAAGTTTCCTTTCACAATTTGTTAAGTGTTCAGAAACTGAAAACTCAGGAAGTTTAGTAAGAGGAGAATAACATTTCTCTTAGTTTCCATCATACTGACCTTTAACGTAAACTAAGACTACAATTAAGATTCCATTCCTAAGCCAGTTTATATTTACACTATTTCCTGCACCCAGGTCCAAGCAGAAGTGCCCTGGACGTCAAACGTGCAACATGCACTAAGGTCACATTTAGTATAGATCACAAAAACAAGTGTGTGCCCTGCTCTTTACCGAGTCTTAATAACCCCAGACTTTAGGTTCATTTCTGTAAAAGCTCCAATCTGAAATTAACTTCTTATTCCTCTTTCTTACAGCATGCTGTTTCTCAAAAGAATTGCTAAAAAAGTTTACTGAATAGATCGATTTAACAACAAGACACATAATTAACTGGTCGCGTGGTTGCAGGGCCATGATCTCATTGCAATTACTGAGACATGGTGGGATAGCTCACATGACTGGAACACTGTCATGGATGGCTATGTCCTCTTTAGGAAAGACAGGCCAGCAAGGCGAGCTGGTGGAGTTGCTCTTTATGTGAGAGAGCAACTGGAATGCATTGAGCTGTCCCTGGGGGCGGATGAAGAGAGAGTCAAGAGCTTGTGGGTAAGGATTAAGGGGCAGGCTAACATGAGGGACACTGTTGTGGGGGTTTATTACAGGCCACCTGGTCAGGACGCAGAAGTTGATGAGGCCTTCTACAGGCAGCTGAGAGCTGCCTCACAAACTCAGGCCTTGGTTCTCATGGGGGACTTCAATCACCCTGATATCTGCTGAGAAGGCTACACAGCTAGACATGTACAGTCCAGGAGGTTCCTCCAGTGTCTTGATGATAACTTTTTGAGTCAGGTGGTGGAGGAGCCGACAAGGAGAGGTGTACTACTGGACCTAGTACTGACCAACAAAGAGGGACTGGTGGAGGGCATTAAGGTTGGGGGCAGCCCTGGCTGTGGTGATCATGAGAAGATCGAGTCCAGGATTATGTGCAGTAGACATAAAACAACCTTGGACTTCAGGAAAGCTAACTTTGATCTGTTCCATAAACTGCTTGGAGAAATCCCATGGGTTAGGGCTCTAGAGGGTAGGGGGTCTCAAGAGAGCTGGTTGATACTCAGGCATCACTTCCTCCAAGCTCAGGATGGGTGCATCCCTAAGAGCAAGAAATCAGGCAAGGGAAGCAGGAGACCTGCATGGTTGAGCAGGGAGCTTCTGAAAAAGCTCAAGTGGAAAAAGGAAGTTTACAGTAAGTGGAAGAAGGGACTGACCACTTGGGAAGATTACAAGAATGCTGCCAGGGTACGCAGGGACGAAACGAGGAAAGCCAAGACCTCCTTGGAATTACATCTGGCAAGGGATCTCAAGGTCAAC
>VFFE01008969.1:2712032-2869368 GCA_008921705.1 Burhinus oedicnemus
CAGCAGGGGACACTGAATGTCGGACACTGCGAGTGCTACGGCTTCAGGAGGAAGGGAAGGCCTCAGGGATCCGGCACCGGGGCAAGGAGTTCTCTGGATCGCCGCCATCAAGGGAGAGCCTTCCTCCTCAGCAAACTTTCTAATTTATATTGAATGTGACGTTCATGGTATGAAATAATCCTGTTGGCCAGCTTGGGTCAAGTGCCCGGGTCTTGCTCCTCCTCATCCCTGCACCTGGCTAGCCTGAAAACACTGAGACCTTGACACCCACACACCATAGCTGGCTATAAAGTAAATATTTTCACAAATTTAGACACCAGAGTCCTCCAAAAGTACAATTTTCCCAAGCATTAGAAAAGAAATTAGTCCTGTGTCGCTCAAACCAGGACAGATGTGGAGGGAAAGAGCTGGCCAGTATTTTTCATTTCTGACTCAAAGTTAAAATTATTCTTTCTTTTTCTTCTGCTGTAGCCAGTATTTTATTGCAATGTAGAAATGTTCCAGCCCTATTTCTCAGATTTCTGCCTTTTCTTATCTCTATGAAGACGTTTTAAAAGATGATGCAAGGATTCTCAATCCATAAAGGAAAGAGGGTTTTTTTTAGAATAAGATACAGCAAGGTTTTCTGATTCAAATGGCATATACCTGAAGAAAAATGTGCTTGAAAGAGTATGATAATTAAAGACAAATCTTCACTTCTTTCAGAAACTGGGAATGTACAGAAAGGAGGGGTAAATCAAAGCTACATGCTGAGGAAATAATTGTGTGAAGGAACGGGACACACAGAAAGAAATTGAGAAGAATGGAAGTGATGTTGCTGAATTACTGCAAATGCTGTTAAGAATTTGTGCAGGACTTGATGAGGAAGAAGGAACAGCCTTGGAACAGACTGTTAGAAGTATTTTATCCCAGCAAGAATAGGTGTTTCGTTACAAGTAAGCATACTTTGATGTCCTATAGAATTTGCCAACCATGAACTCTTTCTCCATCCACTGTTTAAAAACATCATGTTCCTCCAATCTTTCCTCTCTACAGCAGTTAGAAGACCAGTGAAATGTTCTGAATAACCTTCAGTGCACTAGCACAAGTTGAAAGGCAGACTAGCATAAAGAATCCTCCCACTTTCATTCCATTAAGAAAACCTGTTTTTAAAAGGTTTGCTCTTTGTCTCTCTTTGCATGTGTTTGTTTGTTAGAGTTTTATTTATTTTGGTGAAGTTAATGGCCCCTAGAATCCCTCTGTTCTGTGTAAAGCACACAGCATCAGCAATGGGGACACATGTTTTTTCTACCCACATGAGTTCAGCACTCCTAAATCTAATCACTGGTAATACCAGGAGGCTGGTTTGAAAACATTGAGTAATTTCGCACTGACCTTAAGCACAAGAGCTCTGCAAGCTTTTCATTAACACTTTGGAGTACAGGAGGTAGTAAGGTATTGCTCTTTCCACCCTGTGTTATAAGTTTAAGTTCTAGGCATGGAAGATTTGTCAGAGGTGTTACTCAAAAGACAGTGCTATGTTCCTTTCAGAGCAAGTCCAGACGTAAATTCCTCTAGCTCCCAGAAGAGAATAAGGTTTCTTTGTCACGGCAATATCCGTAACAGAAAGCAGAACATTTCTGCAGTTTACCTACAGTGTGCTGGTGGAGACGTTCTGGAAACCATCTGCCTGGACTGAGTAAATCAGGGTATCTCATAATACTTCATTGTAGCTTCATGGGTAGAATTTCCTCCATGTTTTGGTTACAAATCTTTTCTTATGTTGCTAAACTTATTCTGGGGGAGGTTTCTTTCTGAAGATGTATTTTGGGGAAAATTTCCTCCTCTTATCTTCCTTTTCTTTTCTCTTCTGTCTTACCTCTTTCCTCCCCTCTGGTTACGAAATCTTTGGGGGATTTAGTCTCAGCAAAGTAAATAATCCCTTAATGATTTTCATGCTCATTTATTTCACGGCCACAGTTGAGGCTGATAACAAGGTTTGTTTTCATTGGACCGATTTTCTTTATACAGACAAATTCTGTAGAAAGCTGCCTCAAATAGATTGCTTCAATCGAACTGCCAAAGAGCCTTCAAAGGGTAACAAGTTAGAGGCACTGTTAAACTAGGTTAAAAATCAGTGATCTACAGCTAAAAGCTTAAAAAACTAGAGCTCATTAATCCTCAAAGCTTAAAATGCTTTCTAAGCTTCCATGAACCGTACTTTTAGTTACTCTTTAACAATTTTTTTTGCTTTTAGAACTTATAATTTTAATTGAATCAGGCTATTTTATGTTTCAGTTCTGGATACCATGAGACAATGGATTGTATTCAGGCATAAATTATTAGGAATTAAGTACAAGAATTACTTTAAAAATCTCCCCTTATGCTATACATGTCTTACTGTGACTGAGCTTGTGTTACAGAATCTTTGGAAGTCAGAAGGAAAATTTAATTTCAAATTCTGTATAATTTCATTAACAAATATGGGAATACGAATCAAGGATAATTTGTTGTTGAAGAATAACAAATAGTTAAATCTTGTGTGTGCATCTATACCTCTGTTTTTTCTCTGCGCTCACAATTAGTAAGAAAAAAAAAGTAATTGTACATTATTTCTTACTCATTTTGTAACATTACTTGTGTTTTCTGTACAGTAACTGCAATAAAGTTTGTGCCTTCCAGATAAGTTCAGAGAAGAAAACAAAAGAACATTCCTCAACCACAAAAATATTATAAACCTTTTTCTAAGTATGACAATGTTAGGAAATAGACTTGGGATCCTTATGATGTCACCGAGAATATAACTTTTTTATTCTGAGTGGATTTATTATCCATGAAAGATGCCAGACTGACAATACTGAAGATGAAATTACTTTATTCATTGACATATATACTTCAACACTGACCTGCAAAAGCTTTCTCAAGGGGAGGGAAATAGATATTTGCTTTTGGCTAGAAGCTATCATCTTTGATGAATGATATCTTACTGTAGAAGGATTCCATTGGGACTAAATATAGTAAAAAGCTGCTGCTAATGTAGGGGTAGAAGAACCTTCCCTTTAACTGCGTCAGATAGTTAAGTTGTGAAGTTATAAAATGTGGACTTTGAACACCCCATGAATTTTGAGGAAAATCTGTATCGTGACAGTGTGACAGAGAGAGACTTCACTGTAAGGTTCAAACTAACAATTTATTTGAACTTCACTCACAAGTCCAATATACCACTATTGCAGGTTTTATGGATAGATCGGAGGAATGCACTATTGCAATTTAAAAAGCAATTCACAGGATACACTACTACAACCTACAAGTGGTTCCAGGAATGTACTAACACAAACCACAAGCATGCTGGATATTAATACCTTAAAAGAGTGCACTAATCACAATCTTAAAGCATGCCAAATACTATATGTATATTTCTTAATCACTTACACTCTCTCTCAGATAAGGCCTCTTAATCACAGAATCACAGAATCACAGGGGTTGGAAGGGACCTTTGGAGATCATCTAGTCCAACCCCCCTACCAAAGCAGCTTCACCTACAGCAGGTTGTACAGGAGCGTATCCAGGTGGGTTTTGAATGTCTCCAGAGCCAGAGGCTCCACTACCTCTCTGGGCAGCCTGTTCCAGTGCTCTGCCACCCTCAAAGGAAAGAAGCTTTTCCTCACGTTGAGAATTTCCTGTGTTCCAGTTTGTGCCCATTTCCCCTTGTCCTGTCACTGAACATCACTGAAAAGAGTCTGGCCCCATCCTCTTGCCACCCTCCCTTTAAGTATTTATGAACACTGATGAGATCCCCTCTCAGTCTTCTTTTCTCCAGGCTAAACAGACCCAGGTCTCTCAGCCTTTCTTCATAGGAGAAGTGCTCCATTCCCTTGATCATCTTTGTAGCCCTCTGCTGGACTCTCTCTGATAGTTCCCTGTCTTTCTTGAACTGGGGGACCCAGAACTGGACACAGTGCTCCAGATGTGGCCTCATCAGGGCATAGTTGAAGGGGAGGATGACCTGTCTTGACCTGCTGGCCATGCTCTTTTAAATGCACCCCAGGAGACAATTTGCCTTGTTGGCCACAAAGGCACAGTCCCTGGGAAGTTACCTTGTACAGCATCCTGGACAAGGGGAGAAGAATCTCCTACAGTCCAGCTGTATCGTTCGAAAAGACTCCACCAGTTGCCTACCCAAACCTGAGAGATTTTATTTCCTGGTTTGATAGGTGGGCAGGATTATGCCTGAGTGGATTATACTATCTGGAATGTTTATCTTTGGTGGCGTGATGACCCCTTATTTTGTGATGTCTAGTACACAAAGCTACTGAATAGTGGTGGAATGGGACTCAGGGCATTTTGTTTGTTAGGGGATTATTCAAGGCTTCATTTGGGTTTCCGTTCTTAGTATGAGAACGGCAACCCAGGGCTAAGCTGTTTCCGCAGCTCCGCCCCCCAGTCATCTCTGCATAGATAAGGATCTGTGAAGGCGATAGACTAAGCTGAGTCAAATTACAACTCCCTGTTTAGCCTTTGTGCTCGGAAACCTATTTAGCTTGGTGATTCCACATAGACAGTCATTTATTCTGGTTGACATAGTCAAGAGAAGTCTCTTCACCCCATGCAAGGTCAGTTTTTGGGGATTAGATCTGGTTTAGATTACAGAGTGAGGTCCTTTCAGCAATCTTGACAGCTCTGGTGATAGACTGGAGAAGCTACAGGGAGGTAAATTCTGTATATCCCAGCTGCCACTGTAATCCCAAACTATATTTATTTAGACAGTTGTTGTTACATCAGTCCTCAACTGTACCTGCAGTCAGAATAACTGGCAGTAATACACTTGTTTATTTACATTAATTCTACCAAAGCCAGTGACTGGATAAGGGAAGACATTATCAGTTCACTTTCATAAGGACTTTATCTTTCCATAGCTCATTTTTAGAAAAGTTGGTTTCATCGTCTTTTTATGTAGAACACCATCCACATGGCTGATGGGAAAATCAGTGCTGAATGAGGTGTGACTTTTATGAATGTTAGGAAGAATCTAAGAAAACAGCCAGTTCAGGGCATTTTGTTTTGAAATAGTAGTCTTAAACAGGATGACAAAATGAGGTCAATTTGTATCAGGCTGAAATACACTCATTTTTCTGGAAAAAATACTCTGCTTTTGAAATTATTCTGTCTTTTATTCAAGCTAAGAAAACTAATTTTCAAAGCAAAAATGCAGTGATAAAAAAGCTGGAGAGGGACTTTTTACAAGGGCATGTAGTGATAAGACGAGGGGCAATGGCTTCAAACTGGAAGAAGGGAGATCTAGATTAGATCTCAGGAAGAAATTTTTCACTATGAGGGTGATGAGACACTGGAACAGGTTGCCCAGGGAAGCTGTGGAGGCCCCATCCCTGGAAGTGTTCAAGGCCAGGTTGGATGGGGCTTTGAGCAACCTGGTCTAGTGGGAGGTGTCCTTGTCCATGGCAAGGGGGTTGGAACTAGATGATCTTTAAGGTCCCTTCCAACTTAAAACATTCTATGATTCTATGATTTTTTGTCTAGTATTTCAAAGAATAAAATTTTACCTTTACATAAATATTGAAGGTTACAGGATGACATCCATGCAAGAAGCAAGGAGACAGATGATTTCAACTTCTGGTCAATAAACTGCAAGGGAAATTAAAACCATCTCTTGATTTTAGACCGCTGTGTAAATTAGAATGCATTTCACTCTTCTATCCCAATATATATTTCTGCTTTAGTACTTACCTATGTTCTAGACCCATGTGATAGTAAATACTTGTGGTCAGCTCAAAGGTCAGATGCACACAAATCTATTTACTACCAGTTCTGGCAATTTTTTACTAAGACCAGGAAAGAGATCCTTTTTGACTCTCAGATGGGAGACAAAGATTCTTCACAATGTTCTGTACAAATGTATGTTAATCTATTTATCTCCTGAGTATAAGAGGATTTCACCAAACAAGGGGAAGAGTATAGCTGACTTTCACCTTGTATCTATCTACCTCTTTGTAAAATCACTGTTTCCTGAATTATCTAGCTAAAAGGAAGAAAAAACTCCACATTTAAGTCTCATGGGTTTTGCTTTTCTTGTGAGTGCCAGCACTGATTTTCAATAATTCTTCACAACTGAACAAAACCTGAAAGTACCCTTTTTTTCTGCATTTCAGTATATTTCTCTCATACCACACACACTTTCATGTGCTTTGCCTGACTATGTCTTCAACATAGGCATGTTAAATGCCTTATTGACACATGCAAATTAATAGTAGCGTTCTGGGCATGATCACGTCTGTGAACACACAGACCAGTTTTATTATTTCCTTCTTGATAAACAGCTTATCTTGTTTATATGGAGTAGCATAAGGCCAGACATGCCTCAAACCACCATACAAGGACAAGCAAAAATGAATTTTGCATCCGAAGAGGAGCAGCTTGCCTGAGGATCAGTGATGTGGAAGCTGCATCTGACAGTACCAAAAACTGCACAGCAACAATGAGCAACCCAGCTGGAGAGAGAGGAGACAGAGTGACTGACACAAAGCTGTACATGATGCTCGAGTACACTTGTTTAATGCATGGTTTTGTGATAAACTCACTATAGGTCAGGAGCATTCTGCCTTTAGGGCCTGAAGAGGAAAACTCTGTTCTGGGGCTCTGAAGCCACAGGGTTTACAGCTGGTTTTGGTGCCTGCTTCATTCTGTTCCCAGGTGTTTACAGGTGCTTTTGAGTAGGATAAGGCCAAACCTTATGTGATGATGCAAGAATGAGAAGAGTAAGGACTTAATCCAAAAGTCCAGTAAGATCCAGCTAAATCACAACATAAACAACTGTCCAAGCATGGCTCACTGGCCTTCTATAATGACTCTCTCCAGCTATCTCCCTCTTGTCACCATACACCCACCACAACAGACCCAGCTGGCCTCTGGCATCTACAGTGTACGTGCACCTTTAATGGTCTTCACTGTTTAATAATAACATTGTTCCTACATGCACGTCACACTATAACTAAGTAAAATACAACAAATCGAAACAGTCTTACTTTTCTATACTGTGGGCCATGTTATCCTCTTTTCTTAGCATGTTTGTCTAGTACCAACTCTTTACTATTGTAATAACATGGTCATATTCATTTGATTTCAACTGGCAATTGTATTTTCTTATTAATAGTCAACAATCTTGACTCGTGATACTTTTCCTCTCAGCTTTCCTGTGATAATGCTGTAGAGATGATGCATTCTTACAAAACTACAGGATAAATTTGTAAGTGTATAAAGCTAGAAAACAGTGTGTATGTCTTGAACTGTTGACAATTTGCTTGATTTTTTTTTTTTTACATTTAAGGAAAAATTCACCAAATAACATCACTGTTTCAAATTTGTCTTGTCCTGTGTGGTTTTGCTATATTTTCAGGTATCACTGTGACAGTTTTACAAGTTTCTCATTGGACTATAATTTTTTAATGAAGTTAATGGGACATTTTTATTCTGCTTGCAACAGCCGGACTAGACATTAGTTCATAATTTTATCTCTAAAATGTCACTGTTCAAAGCAGAGTATCCTGTCAAGGAAGCATGTTCATAACAATCTAGAAGTCCTTAAGTTGATGTGTGTGACTCTTGAGGCAGGTAGCAGTTTTGACTATTATGTGGAAAAGCACAATGACTACCAAAAACTTGTTAACTTAAAAGTTGTTTCGATGCTGCTGATATTTTGTCTCTACTGAATCTCATGCAGAGCTATAAGGATTAGCCCATGGACACATGGCTGTCTTTCACACTTCAGTTTGGTTTCACCACATCCTTTTTCAGTGCTAAAGGAGTTTTAAGGATTCAGCCAGTTTATTTTGCAACAGTAGTCAGGTGTTGGAAATTTCAGAGAAAGACAGAAGTTTCCCTATGATTTGTATATAAGAATTTCTTCTATAAAACAATTTCAAAGTAAAAGATGTTTCTTTCTAAACTCAGGCAAACTGTGATTGTATATGCAGAAGCATGAGGATTTTGCATGTCTAATTCACCTTATGCTTTCACATGTGCATAATCTTCTGTGTAACCTACTAATTAATTGGAAACAGTAAAATGAGGTAGCAATGAATTCAACAGGCTAATTAGAACATGCTCATTTTTGTCAGTTGCCTTTGAATATCTTTTGCCTAGCTGTCGTATGATGAGATAAATAGGAGCAGTTGTATGACCATCAGTATCATTATCTAATATATGTACAGGTAACACATTGCCTGTTATTACTTGTTTCCAAAAACTAAGATGTGCACATATATAAATATTATTGTGTAAAAATCTTTCTGTCCTGCTTATGCCTATCTAATTTCTTTCCCTGGATTATTTCTCTTTTCTCTATATTTTGAAGATGAAATGATCAGAAATATAAGTAGCATTTTACATGAGAAGAAAAATCTTGCAATTTTTCTTCTTGTTGAATTAAACGTTGTACAGGTGTGGGTAATTTAATATGCAACTTATACATCATGAACCATCCTACTTGCCTTCTAATAAAATGAAGAAATGTCCAGTCAATGGGACCAGATACACAAATAAGAGGCATAAGGTCTATCTTAGTGCAACAGAAGTTTTTAATCACCTTGCATATGTAGAGACTGCCCTCAACAGGAGATAATCACTAGGAAATTCAATTTTAGCATGTAATATTCTAGCTCTCAGGGAAGGTTAGACATGAAAATTTCAGTTAATGAAACAGTCTGATCACTTTCTTAGGTGGGTTTTTTTTTTAACTATATGTACATGTTAATTAGTAAAATACCAACTGTTTTTCAGATTATGTTTTTGCTTCATCATCCTTTAGTAGCGTTAGACTTTCCGGGACATAAGAGATAAATTTATACATTGAAGAGACAGCCATATAATGACTTTTAGAACTGTACATCTTCACATCAACATACAGAAAATTAAAGTAATCATGTTTGTTTTCCCTCATATCAACACAATGGTATAGAAACAACATTTGGAAAAGCCAACAAGAGGTCATGGGCAATGATTTTATTGTTTTGTTCATTCCTCTCTTCAATGCCATCCTTCAGAGGATTTGCTGGAAAGAAATATTATGATAAACTCAACTTCCCTAGCAAATTTGTTCAAGGTATTTATTACTACTTCCCTTTGGTAAAGTTTATATTTTTTTACATCTTTGATCTCCAGTATGTTGTGTTTTGTACAAGCTGTCAGCCATTTCTGTTTTTCTCTTTCTATAGGGTCCAGAAAAATTATGTTTTTACTGTTGTTGGCAAATTGGAAAGAAATAAAGACAGACATACAATTTTATGAAATAATCTGTAATGCACGAGTGTTGAAGATCCTGAAACACTGACTGGTTCCCTACTGTGCAAGATGCTGCAAAAACACACAAAAACCCGAAGCTTTTCCCAGAAATATAACTGGCAGATCTGTGTTCTTTGAAGGAAATTAGTATAGTTCTAAGGGAAAGGGTAAGTAAGTGAGTTGAAGTATTACTCCTATGTTAAGTCCTTGTTTTCTCATGTTGCAAGGCACTTGAGGTTGGCTGTTCACCAAAAAATGTGGTATTAAAAGGAAATATTTTGGGATTTCTTGATTCCCAGGAAATAACACAGTTACCTCAGCCTTGCCAAGTACTCCAAGAAAATGCACATGTTCTGCATGGGTGCACTGCAGTTCCTGCTCAGCACACCTGATATGATCAGAGCCTATAGCAATCTCACTGTCTTTTGACACTATCTTTTTATGTTTGATCTTAATACAATATCACGAATAAAATTTGTGATAAAGATTCTCCTTCTGAACACAAATGACATAAGGAAAATATTATTTTTTTGCTGCCTAAAGTTAAGGCAGTGCAACAAATAATACCAGCCTGAAGCAGAGTAATGTGTTTCTCTTCACTGAAGAGCTAGAGCAGGGATGCAGGCTTCCCTCAGCCGTGATTAAAAAACACATCTTCTCTGTCCAGAAAAACTGATCTCTCCTTGGGCTATCTCCCAGAATGATCTTATTATCAAAGTGATCAAGACATCTATTAAACACAAAATACATGCATTCTTCCAGAATTAAATAGTAAAAGCTGGGAGACCCTATTCCTTGCTGAGTAACTAAACGAGGTTAACTTCACACTCCATCTTTTTCCCTTCTTTTCTTCCATTAAACTTGTATTCTTTGCTTCACAGTGGGGAGTGGTACAGGTGGAGTAGGTTTTCTTCCCTACCTAAACCTATGGCACAGTGATTATCTCAGCCTTTTTTAAAGTTTTGAATCAGAACCTATGCAGGCTAAAGAGAAACCTGAAACTGGATTACCTAACTTCCAAGCCACTATTTAAAAGTCAATTAGCATTAATAAGTTGGTTTAAGTCACCATAATTGCTTACCTGCTTACTAAAGCAAAATTATCTGTGTGTTAGGTATACTTAAACAGTATCTTCAAGTGACTTGGGAACTCTTCTTTATAGAATATGGATCATCAAAAAACACAGGCTCCAGACATTCCGGATATGTTCTTAAACCAAACTGTTGATGTCTTTACTTGGAAAATTGCTATTCAAATAAGAACACTACATAGAAAATGTAGACATCAGCTAATCAGAGTTAGTTTGCTATTTTGGATTTAGGTATACCAAGACTGTTCTTTTTATAGCTGTTAGAGCACTTCAAAAATGAACTGGAAATGATTTTTGTGGCATTATTCAAAATAAAGTCTACAGTCTGACCTCAGGGTTCAAGCCCTGCAGTCTTTTTCACAGCATCACTTCTCACTTTGGGATGGTCGATATGCAGTACAGCACTCCAAGATTTTGTATTATATGTTTCATTGTCCTTCAAAAATACAAGAGAACATAGAGACTATTTAGAAAGGTATGTTTTTCTAGAGCTTTAAATAGCTGAGAAAAGGGGCAGAAGAGCAAAAGTAATTAAGTTATTCCAGTGACAGCTAAATTAGCTATTCGTGTATTTTATGTTAGCAGAAATCTAAGGGAGAAACTGAAATCTTAAAGATATTTTTAGAGAAAGAACATAGAGGGATTAAGCACAGACTATTAAGAAGCCTTGATTCTCCTTTGAAACAAATATATTAATAATGAGAACAAAGGAGAATAAATTGAAATAGCTTTTCCAGGTTGACCACATGATATCAGCTTCATAGTTCTCTGATGTTTCCACATTTCCCAGCAATGTGGGGTGAAGGAGGGTTCTTATTTCCTTCACCATTTCTGCCAAGGAGAGCTGGTTTGCCTCTGTCCTATCTCAACTGAGTAGTAGTGGTAGTGTGAATTTCTTTTTTATTCCCCTGCTTAAATTTGAATTCTAACCAAGGAGACAGAGAGGAAATCGGAGGCACTTTGCTCAGTATCCTACCCTCTTGCACCTTTTCTTCTGTCAGCCTAACTACCTGAAGATATATATGCATCTCTGAAAGGAAAATGACCTAATCCCACGGTGCACCATGAAGACAGCTGGCAGGCAAATAAATGACTGACAGATTTCAAATGTTCTTTTACGTGGTAAATTCTTTGCCCTATAGTCTTAAAGCTCTGGAAATGGACCACTGTCAACTACTGCTTCATTTCAGAACTCCTTTGTTGAAATTTGTTATGTTTAATCAGATGAAATGATATGTTATGCTGAGCAAACACTGAGGAGTTATCCACTAGTAATCTGTTTTCTCCAGCAGAGGGTTGTTTAAAGAGCTCTCCTATGGCACTGTGTTCATGAAATACCTTGGGTTTGAATCAACAAAGCTGAAATAAGAGAGAAAAAAATAGGGATTTCTCATGAGAAGCACTCCAACACAATAGTATTCTTCTGTGTTATTCACTGGAGTTTTGGGAGGGTTGTATTATGTTTCTTTTTATGTATTTTGTGCACAGTGTTTGAAATATTTTACAGGTGCAGAAGAACTGAAAAAGTCTAGTCTATGTTTTTTTCCAAATGGCTTTTTTACCTGGGTCAATGAGATACTCTAAACTGAAAAACAACACCTGATTCTTACTGGATACTAGTTTTTATAGATTTAGACTTTTAAATCAGAACAGTCCATTTTTAACACACGATTTGATAGCACAGTTCACAGAATTTCATGCAGTTATGCATAGCAGAGTGCCTTTTCACAGTTAAATAATTGTATGACTTGGTAATAAAAATTTACACCAGTGTAATCTGATTGAAATCTCTAATCAAAGCCGAAAAACTGGTGAGAACTACCTTGTAATCTGTTGGTTCCTGTTCATGGCAAAAGACTAAGAATAAAAGGCTTTAAGGATAACAGAAAGTCCTTATGTATAACTTTATAACTGTCCATACTGAAACACACTACTTGCTGGATTTTTCTGAGCTATCCATCCTGCTTCATATCAGTGTCCAGTTCTTTTTTTGGCTATTTCCTTTACCTTTTTGATATCAGCAAACTTTTTTTGGCTATTTCCTTTACCTTTTTGATATCAGCAAACTTTGTCAACTATGTTTTTTTCGCCTGTAGATCTTTGTTAAAAATAATACTAAGCGTATTTAGAAGGCATTTCCTTTTTTCCCCCCAATATTTCTGAAAAAACTTTCATAGCGCAACTTTCATAGTATTGCCACTATGGTTTGCATCTGCAGTCAAATAATGATTAATAACAGCCATAAACTTTGGCTGTTTATCTCTCAGTTCTCCCTCATTTCTCTTTACATACTCTTTTTTTGATGCCATTAATAGGAATGTTACTGGATTAATTGTTTGTTTCCTTTCCCATGCTTATCTGTTTTGCAGTCTATTCTCTCTAACAAATAAATAAAGCACTAACTATTATCTGGTGTCTTACAGACCCTCAGTAGTCCACAGGCCACAAGTTGCAAGACACTGCACTAAAGTGCTTAAGAAATGTGTCAATCAATTTCCAACCCATTAGCAATTATCTTAAAGAACTCCCGTAGGACCAGAGAAGATGGACCTGTGTATGGCTACTTGCAAAGTAAACCTTTGTGAACAGAACACTATACATATTAATTCTGAAGCCCAGAAATACACCAGGGAAAGTACTGAATAATTGTAAGCACTTAAGTGACAAGGTGATAATAGACTAAACATGTTTCTAGACATTTGTATCAAAACATATTGTCATACCTAGTCACCCTTTATGAGGTGGTAACTGACATAGAAAATCAGGAACTTAGAATCTTTGTAAAATCTCTGATAAGCATTTTTCCCCTTTGTATGACTTCAATAGGAAATTGTAGTAGTACAACAGAGTGCTTATAGACCAAATGAAAAAAACATATTTAAAAAGTTATAGTAATTATTTACAAATTTTGAAGGAGGAATCAAGTATTCTAAGTCCTATACCATTCAATATTTGATTAATAATTAATTTTCATTGTAAGTGGAATCTTGGAATAAATCAATGAATATGGGAATGGGAGAGGCAGTGCTGGTCTTCCGTCTTGGAAGGGATCAATAAACAGCACTGAGAGACATTAGGGATGATTTCTTAGTTCTGTTCCACTTGCAGCAGACTTCAGGAAGCAGAGTGTCAAGTTTTAAGCACGACATGTTACGAAACATACAGAAGATTAGAGATCAAATAAAAACATGAGCTTTAGAAAAATAAGAGAAAGAAAAAGCTGGTGTCGTTGATGGAAAAGCTTTGTTCCACAAGGAAGGACGTACTGAGAATTTACCATTTATGGACATGCTGAGAATTAACCACTTAGGGACTTAAACTTTCCCTTTATGGACTTATGAAGGTTTCTTGTTCTACATGTCTTTTGAAGACAGAATGAGAAATAATGATCCTAACTTTTAGCAGATGAGATCTTTTTTTGGAGGGACTTTCAGTCTAAGAGTACAGTTGAGCGCTAACTGATAGAGGCTGTAAAATTCTCATCATTAAAATGAAGACAAATTAGACAGACATCTGATTAGGACAATCTAGATGTACTGTGTACTGCCATAGGATGGGAGAAGGGACCACAGGACTTCTGTAAGTCATTTTGTCAACCTGTGATTTATGTGTTTCACCCATCCGAAAGACAATTTACTAAGGATTTTTGTTAACTCCCTCTGAATATTTAAGGTGACTAGTTAAAATGGGTGTTGTCTGCTTGTCCTATAGAATCATAGAATGGTTTATGTTGGAAGGGACCTTAAAGACCATCTAGTTCCAACCCCCTTGTCATGGGCAAGGGCACCTCCTGCTAGACAAGATTGCTCAAGGCCTCATCCAACCTGGCCTTTAAGAATTCTAGGGGCCTGCACAGCTTCCCTGGGCAACCTGTTCCAGTGTCCCACCACCCTCATAGTGAAAAATTTCTTCCTAGTATCTATTCTAAATCTACCCTCTTCCAGTTTGAAGCCATTACCCCTCGTCCTATCACTACATGCCTTGTACCTCTCCAGCTTTCCTATAGGCCCCTTTCAGATACTGGAAGGCCACTATAATGTCTCCCCAGAGCCTTCTCTTCTCCAGGCTGAACAACCCCAACTCTCCCAGCCTGTCTTCATAGGAGAGGTGCTCTAACCCTCTGATCATCTTCTTGGCCCTCCTCTGGACCTGATCCAACAGGTCCATGTCCTTCTTATGCTGGGGGCTCCAGAGCTGGACACAGTACTCCAGGTGTGGTCTCTCAAAAGCAGAGTAGAGGGGCAGAATCACCTCCCTTGACCTGCTGGCCATGCTTCTTTTGATGCAGCCCAGAATGCGATTGGCCTTCTGGGCTGTGAGCACACATTGCCAGCTGATGTTGAGCTTCTCATCCACCAACACTCCCAAGTCCCTCTCCTTAGGGCTGCTCTCAATCCACTCTCTGCCCAGCCTGTATTTGTTCATAGGATTGCCTCGAGCCACGTGCAAGACCTGGCACTTGGCCTTGTTGAACTTCATGAGGTTGGCACAGGCCCATGTCTCAAGCCTGTCCAGGTCCCTCTGGATAGCATCTCTTCCCTCCAGTGTGTCAGCCCCTCCACACAGCTTGGTGTTGGTGGCAAATATGCTGAGGGTGCACTCAGTCCCTACATCCATGTTGCCAACAAAGATGTTAAACAGTACTGGTCCCAGTACCGATGCCTGAGGAACACCACTTGTCACTGCTCACCACCTGGACATCAACCTGTTGACTGCAACTCTTTGAGTGCATCCATCCAGCCAATTCCTTATCCACCGAGTGGTCCATCCATCAAATCCGTGTCTCTTCAATTTAGAGACCAGGATATCATGCGGTACAGTGTCAAATGCCTTGCACAATTCCATGAAGATGACATGTACTTAATTAGGAAAAAAACACTTATAGTGTCAGATTCTAAGTAGGGGAGATTAGAAAACTCTGCCTTTTATAAACTATATTTAATTTTACCATATTGCTGAGATGTTACCATAACTCATCACTTTCCAATGGAATAACATTTATAAAAATGACTAAATTTTATTGTGGAGTTGAACTGGTGTCTACTGCAAATAATACATTTTCCCTCAGCAAGTGTGTAAGATACTATATTAACCTGTAGTACTCTGACCACCTCTTCTGAAAAAAAAAGTTATCATTATTAGGGCTCAATGAGTAAACATCAGCAAGGTTTCTTGGTGTGGATAATGTTTTTCTGAAACAAATTTACAACACCAATTTCTTTCGGAGATTTTTTAACCATTCAGCACGCTGGAATTTATTTGTGTCCAGTTTTGTAAAGCACAAAAGCTGCTAGGTCATCTGGCTTTACAGCTGCATGCCATGTCTGGGAATTAAATGAGTAATTCGACAAAATTAAATCAGATTCATTTAAAGATTAGACATGCAGTCTGTTTATTTTACCTGATTATGATAGAACAGCCTGAGATATTGGCTGAAAACATGGTCAAACTTCTTATACTTACCTAATTAAGACTGCAGTTTTCCACTTATATTTCACAAAGATTTATTGTGTGTTTTCCAAAATGGTAATTTTTTTTTATTATGCATTAAAGTCATAAGTCTATTATCTAATATATATTTTTATTTTGATCTAAGAGGAATATCCCTAGGTACTTCTACTGACTATTTAACTCGTTATTTGGATGTGAATTGCAGTGGAAACAATGATGTTTTTCACTTCGAAATCCATCATTGCCTTGTCATTCAGATCTTTTTCTGGTGATTTGTCTGTCCTGTGATAGCTATAATTTGTTGTATGTATGCAATGAAATCAAATACTAATAAAAAAATGCTTTGCATTTTTCTCTGATTTCTTTAATGCGTCTTGCTTTGTCTTCTCTTTCTGGCAGTTTTTCAGCTTTTCTGGGCAGGAGCTTATACTTTATGTTTTACAGAGTGCATTATAGACAGTAAGGCTATGATACATCACATTCCAGTGATCCTGCTCCAATAGGAGCAATCTCTGAAGTATGTTTCATTGACATTGCAATGATCTCTGAGTAAGTACACTATTTGCAAATAAAGGGCTTTAATCACAGAATCATAGGATCATGTAGTAGTTCAGACTGGAGGGGACTTCAGCAGGTCAGTTGCTTCAGAAGCAATTTAAACCTCCCTTATTGGCAGGCAGCTGACTTGCTCCTTGGATGCCATTGACTGTTTTGACTACTTCTTCAGTTACTACAACAGAAGTTCAGATATTTAGTTCACAAGCAGAAACTTGCCTATAAAAATAAATCTTTGGGTGTCTTCATTGCAAACAGCATTCTATTGCTGGAGTCAATGGAAGGCAACAGAGGAATTAATGTCACAGTGAATCTTTTTTAGGATAACTAAAATAAAGAAACTTCTTTGAGTAAAACAGTTGTTTTTAAAAATTATTGCCTTGCTATTGATTAGAAAATACATATCTTAAATTACTTTGCTTAAAAAGTCATTTTTAAGTGTTCAAGATTTTTCCATAGAACACAGAAGCATGTGTGAAAACTTAATTTCAATTCTACTGGCAGGCATGAAAAATTCTGCTATGTCCACTCAAATACAGGGTCCTTATATCTCAAAGACTATTATCTCAAAGATGTGTTTTTCATTGTGTCAGATACATCTTTAGTAATTATCTTCTGTCTCCTATTCCCTTGCATAACAGTTTAGGATGGGGGTCTCCTTTCCCATCTGCAAATCAGGAGCAGTTTCATTACTATTTCCCACATTCAGTCATAATTTGTTGATGCAATACTAATTTTATATCACCTTTGCTATACCTTTTACTCTTAAAGTCATATTCAAATAGAAAAAAGTGTTTTATTGTATAGCTGGAAGAACCTCAGCACCTGAACCTCCGGGGGCTTAGTTATGTATAAACAGAATAAAAGCTGGCCTATCATTCTCTTAAAGCTTATAATTTAAACCATTGAAAGGGATAGGGAATTGTGGCAACATAACATATATAATCAGAGTAAATATGCTTGCCAAGGGCATAAAAACTAGTAATAAATCCTTTTTTCCAGGGAGCTGGAAGTCCACAAAGAAGAGTGTAAGGTCAAATACTGCACAAGTAATAAAATGAGCACTCAGGTAAGATAAGCAATAGAAAATGATTTAGCTTTTCATTAGTGTTCATAGTTTGCAAACAGAAGCTTACAGAGACTCTCATTTGAACCTTTCTCTGCAGCGGTTGAGTTTCAAATTGAACTGCAGGCAGAACTTACCAGAAAAAAAATGAACAGTATCAAGTTGCTGCTGATATTCACTTAGGATTCAAATAAATAAATAAATAAATAAATAAAAAATCCTGTTTAAAACTCTGTTGGTATTATTGGACTGGAAGATAGCAAAGGTGATGGCAGTTTTACCAATGCTGTCTATGAGGAATCCTAAGGGTTATGAACAAATAAGTTTTACGTCTGTAACTACCCTATTGGTAAAAAAAGTGTAAGAAAAGGTTTGATTAGTGGATAAATGTGAAATTCAAGGAAACATTCTTCCCTCTCTGTGAAAAGGGATATCATATTTGACAAACTCATTAGTTTCTTTGTAGCAGTCGGCACACAGACAAGTGATATAGTTTACTCAGATTTCCAAAAGACATTTGGCAAGGTTCTTCACCAGGTGCTCTTCAAGAAAGTAAACTACTGTGGGATAAAAGAGTAGGCCATTGCATGGAAACATGGCTCTTCGAAAGGAGAGAAACAAAAGTAGGAGGTAATGGTCTATTTTCCCAATGGAGAGTGGTTACTACTGGAGAAAGGTCCCACAGGGATCTGTACTGGTGCCTGTGCTGTTCATAAACACTCCAGAAAAAGGAGAGACAGTGAGGTGATAGTCTGCTAAGAAAACTGAATGTCCATGAAGAACAATTCAATGCATGTATATCTCAAGTAATGCCCTTAGGCAAAAAATAACCCAAATTTTCCATACACATTGATGGCTCTAAGTGAGCAATTAGAAGTCAGGAAAAAGATCTTTACTTGTAATAAGTAGCTGTGTGAAAACATCAGCTCAGCAATCAGTAGAAAAGCAAAGCCATACATGTTACGAATGATCAGGAAAAGAATGAAGTTTTTTTTAAAAAGAGAAAATGTCATGTCCCACTTTGCAAATCCATCCTCTCTCATCTTGAATAGTACATAGGTATCTGACTTCCCTATTAAGGAAAGGATTTAGTAGTTTTAGAAGGAAAAGGCACATATTAAAATAACAGGAATGATTTACTTCCAGAGAGTAAGGAACCGTTCCTCAAGCAAGGCACCACTAAAGAGAAAGACATTCTTCAATCTGCTAAATTGATGTGGGGAGGAAATGGACAAGGAGCTGCAACACAGATCTACAAAATCAAAAATGACATGGAGAGTATGAATGGAGAAAGATTTGTCACTGCTGTTTCTAATATAATCATTAGGGAGCATCAGATTAAACTGACGGTGGAGCTCTCTGGCACAGTTACTTTGAATGTCAATAGGCATCAAAGGCTTCTGAAAGCAAGTTTAAACCACAGAGAAATTCATAAGAAAATAATCTGTTGTGGGCTATTACACACAAAGGTACACCACCTTGCTTATAAAGTTCATGATCTGCAAATTTCTGGCAGAGCCAAATCACACTAGCAAAGCCATTCCTATTTTCACTAGTCTTTTCCTCATACTTTCACCTATGCATCTGTTATTAGCCATTGTCGCAGACCAGATACCAGATTTGACAGGCCTTTGATTTGATGACTCTTTCAATACTTCTAACAGTTTGTATATTTTCAAACATGATTTCCAACTGTTTGTGAAATAACGGATTCTTCCATTTGTTTCTCTGTTCCTAAGCCTCTTCTGGTTTTATCAGCTCCTTAAAAGAAAACATAAAATCATTAGTACTGAAATTTTAGATGATATTACAGAATGTTTTGATAAAAATAGGAACTTTTTATTTATACATACTTACATGGATAGATTTATAAGGTGGATATAACTGATAAAAAAATAAGGAACTCCTAAATGTTGAAAATCTGTATTTTAGAATAGGGTTTCAATAAATTCTTTGTCATTATGAGCCATTTTGTAGTGCAATCAGAAGTTACAAGATTGTTAAAAAGGGTACTTGATGAGATTTCTTGGTCTCTATATGCAGATGGTAACTATATCGTACCCTTAAAATGGTTGGATCAATGAGTAATTATCTCAGTTCTACACCTTCTGACTTTGGGGTCATGGTCCTGAGATTCATCACAAGGTCTAGACACAAGTAGAGTCTACTGAATCATTCTAATTATTTTCTTTTTTTTTTATGTCATGCCAGTTGCCATGAGACTGAACACACAGATAATGAAAAGTTACTCCTGCCTTCAGCCCAGGCACTTTATACAGAATCTTTATATTTCAGTATCCTCAATGATTCCCAGATCCTTTGCTTTTTTGCTTATTAGATGGTTCATCAAAAATACTCTTTGGCCTAAAGATTTGGGAATCACACTGACTTTGGTCTTGCAGTATGCATCTCTGACTAGATAAGTCTCAGAGTATGCTCATCATAACTGTCAATGTCCAGACCTGAAATAACATTATTCTAGTATGATTATGCTTTGGATTTTTTACTGCATTCACTGCTTTATCTATTTTCTTAAATGGTGGATTCAACTGTGCTCCCGATGTGCTTTTCTTTTTGAGTCTGCTGAAAGAAGGACATGAGATGTCAGATGATTTCTGCTACTACTTTGCTACTTTAGCTGAATCTTTATTAATAAATTATTTGCAAGTCTTCCACATTTGTATTTGAATGCTCTTGCTGTTGCTCTGCATTGAAAACTGCTTTGATCTTTCCAGTGTGTTTACCGTGCCACCTTTCTGTTTTCTCCCATGAAAAATACCTGCTCTCTTTAGCACCCACCTAGTATCACAGAAGACTCTAAAAAGGTCCGAGGGCAGTTACTATCAAAATCAGCCTGTGAAGGAACTTTCATGCAAACAGAAGACACAGCAAGACCAAATTAATTTGTATTGCATCCTTGTGATGAGACTAAAACTCTGTGAGACTGTATGCAGGCTAGAGCTAACTTATTTGTTGTGACTACAATGTACTGTGGTTACAAAGTTCAAAAAGGCCAAAGATGTTAGTACTTCAAATACTTTTGCTGTGTAAATGTAGCTTATCATGAAGATATAAATCAGTATAAAAGTAAGTCTTGTTTTGAAATGAATGGCGCTGTATGCTATTGGTTTTTGTCAACCTTCGTTCTAGTAAGGGTCTTCTACTATTGATCTCTATGAAAACTGCATTTCAAATACATATATGTGTATAAGGTGAAAGTTGAAGTACACTCTGCTGCTACACTCATCATACTAAAATTAAGAGTGCTATCAATGCTCATACACAAGAATAAAGTCACCAACTAAGGAAAAAATGGAATTTCTGTTCTTGGTATTATATTAGTATTATACAATCAGGAACACTAGTGAACTAACTCCTTTTTAGGAAACATTCAGCTTTGAGTTTTGCTGGGTACAAAAAAGTATAGGGGATAGTAAGACAGCTCTTATACTCACAATATGTCTTTTGATCATCAACCAGAAGTAGCTGCAGAACTACTTTGCTTTGAATTCATTGTAGATTCCTTTGCTCAGTGTAAAAACAAAAATATAATAAAATGAGGCTTACTAAAATGAAACTTGACTGGCCAAAATTTTGTGGTTTGCTATTTCTTTTGTGTATAGGGGGTATAAAGTGCTACTGATACCGTTAGCTTTCCCTGTGCAAGGGTGGAAATGGATGCAAAAGGTGCGAGACAGTGAAGGATTGAATAAATTATTTTCAAGTAATATAGCATGTCATCTTCTGGAAATTATTCTGAAAACCAAAATTCGTCTACGAACTCTTGTTATCTGATTTACAGTGCCACCATAACTCCTAGTAAAGTGCCTGCCAGCTTTCTCAAGGAAAAAGAAAAAATATAAAATTAAAAGTTTTAAAACATTACATTATTTTCCTTCCTTATTTTTAGAGGACAGGAAAAGTCAGAGCAATGATATTCAGCTGAGAAGGTGAATTTGAAAGTACGTTTGTGTGAGTAAACACCTAGTTTATGAATCAAATGTAAAACAATGTATAATTGTGACTCCACTTCCATAGAAATGGAAAATCTGTAATACTGACAAGCTGAAGGAATCCCAGTGTCCATTGCATGAAAATCTTCCTGTCGTCTTCAGGAAGCATTTGACTCAACTTTTCATGCACAGTGTCCCATAGAACTATAAACAATTTTCTTCATGCACGTGTACGGATAGAAATGCAGCTATGTAACATCCTTGGGTTTAATTGTAAAAATGGCTATATGCATAAAAGCTTCCTGTAAAGTGAAACTAAAAAAAACAAATTTCAGGACAAAACCTGCGCAATTCTGTTACCTCAAAGGATCCCATGTTTAGTTGAAGAAATCTCATTGATCTGTTACTTGGAATGGTTTGTTGGGTGCTCTTTAGGAGAGTTTTGGATAAACTCTTCTGACATAAACGGGTCAGAGTTTGCTTCTAATCAAGCAGCAATTATTTCTTTTATTTCAGTGGAACACTTCTAACTTGCTACTTCCTTAATATAAGCTCTTCCTCAGGTAAGCAGTAAGGAAATTTATGCTAAGAATGGGCTAACCAGAAGAAAATATGTTTGCATCCTGTCTCATTCAGAACAGCTGCATGAATTACAGTGAGAGTTCAAAATCTGTGAGTGTATCCCCCCAAAAAAAAGTAGAAGTGGTAAATAGGCAGCAGTGGAACTGGGCATAGCTGTTGACGATTGCTTCATGTTTGATCCTGATTTCTTTACTCATAGACTATTCATTGGCTATTCATATCAACTGAATTTTGTCATGCTCTTAGTAGCTCCCTTTAATTCACCATAACAAATTGAATGAAACTCTGGGTCTCTTATTTAACACCAAGTTCAATTAGCATCAATTGGATTTTTAGATTATGTTTTACATATGTTAAAACAAAATTACAGGGACAGTTTCTGGCTGAAATTTATGCAGCTCATCACACGTACAAATATTTGATGCTGAAGTGAGCTTCAGAAATTTCTGAACTGTTTTACATGATTGCATAAAGCAGTCTTTTTCCACTTACCTGGACTGGAGTCACATATTAAAACACTAAACACCTGCCCTCAAGGCTGTGTCAAGGTTTTCTTCGAGAACTTCTGTCTTTGAAATGGCACAAGCTTAATGGGTAGTTTTTAGAAATATTAGTATATTTGAAGATTTGACATAAATTTGATGTGAACTCTTTTCTGTTCATAAAAATAAGTAATGACAAAAATTGGAGAGAAAACTAGGTAGAGCAACTATGAAACTATGCACTCGTCGGAAGGTTCACCTTCATGGGCCTACACTATGTCTTAATAATTTTCGCACCATAACAATATGGGTTGCATCCTAGTGGGATGCTGTTTCCCTTAGGCTGTTTTCTCTTGTAGAATATACTCTTGAAGATGTTTCCCCAGCAACTCTACCCTCAAGTAGAGTACACCAATACCTGTTCTCTGTTATCTGTAGCGGTGATCAGTGAGAGAGCTGACTCATCATCCTGAAATTTCTCTTTTGCTTTTTCTCCTTTTCCTCACAAAACAGCATAATTTCTGTCAAAAAAAAAAAACCAAACCAAAAACAAACAAACAAACAAACAAACAAAAGAATACCACCCTCTCAACTGGAAAGCAGAGTGAGTTAAGTCTGTGTGTGTTGGAGCCTATAAATGCATGACTTTAATCTCACTGGAGATTATGAAATATTGTTTTTATAAAATAATGTTTAATTAAGTAAGGCAGAGTGACATTGAGGTATGGATTTTGTTCTACACTCTGTGCACAGAATGGTCTTGGTGCACTCAAAGAACAGGTTTCTCTTTGGCATAAACCACCTGATCTTCATCTTGCTTCCTGTGCTGGGGAGCATGACACTTCTTCCTGAAACTGCCTTTCACTTAGTTTGATCTTAGGTGTGAGGTTCACTGACCCTCTGACCGGGGTCTGCTACTTAGAGAATCTTCATGTAGAGGTAGCATTAACAGCTTTACCCATAGTACCATACTATACAATGCACCTGGTTCACATCTACATCTTCCAAACTAGGCAAATCAGAAAATTAAAAAAAAACCCCAACAATAAACTGCCTCAAAGATGGTTTTGTGGAAAAGTATGCACATAAAGGCCTTAGAAAAAAATAATTGACTTTATTGAATTAAGCCATTGTTTACTTGCCATGCCCATGTATTTATTATTTAATTTATCCACAGGAATCTGTGGAAAGGAAGCAAGGGAACAAGACTGAGGAAAGAAGAGGAGTTGCAGATGAGGAAATGTTTCTTTTGGACAATTCCCCGGTCATCATAACGAAAACTGACATCAGCCGCCCTAATGCACAGCAAGGAACCAAGGGGACACAAAAAGAGGGTGACCTGTCATTTTACACCCTTCTTCCCTTAATTGCATTGAACACCAAACTGTCTGTTTTGAGTATCTGATTGAATATACCTAGGCAAATTCCAATTAAACTCCTTAACGCTTTTGAACCCCATCATCAAACGACCTTTTCCCTCTGCTATGGCAATATCGGCTGTTCAGTTGCAATGTGAGTATAATGCCAATGCATCCAAGGTCTGTCTCATATTCTGGGAAAATTCAGTCCTATTGAGTGATACCAATAACAAAAAATTTGTAGTCTCATGTGGTAAAACAGCTAGCAGTCTGTGGAGCTAATGTACACCCGAAGAGGAGATAGTGCCAGCACATGTCACTAATTTCAATACTTTTGTTTTCTTTTTATGTCTATGATTATAATTTTTGAATTGAAGCTCATCTTTAAGTATTTTGCCAGTAAACATTGTTGCAAGTAACAAGCATTTTTCCACATGAGAAATTAAATCATAAGTTCTTTAAATCGTTCAAAGTTGATTCCCTTTGGGCTTCAAAACTTCTATATTCTTTGTACTTATCTTTGACAAACCAGGTGCTCAGCAGGTGCAATTACTGTCTCTGCAGGCGTACATTTGAGAAACAGTTTAGCTATTAAAATATACATCAGTTTTAGGGTTCATTTTATCATCTTTGTTATTGCAACACACTCTTCAATCCCATACTGGACACCTCAACAAATTAAAATACAAAATTCTACAGGTCTTCCATTAAAAATACAAAAATTGTGGAAAAGACACCTTTTTTTCCTAATCTGGAACATTTCATAGGGAATATCAGTTCTGAGGAAGAATTCCAAGAAGGTTCTGAAGAAATGGGGTGGAAGTTCTGCAAGAAAAAAACACCTCTACACCGGAGCACCCTGTATTTCGATGGCTCTGGTACAGATGTGGTAACCCAGGCTTCAAAACTCCACCTTGTTTTAGTGGAACAAGGCTGTGAACTCACCTCAGGTGAGTGACCCAGCAAGTTCAACTGGTAACTCCTGCACATGGTGTTCACTTTACCCCAGTGAAGAGCTGTTTCCTTGTTGATGCAGTTCACAGTGATCAAAATGTTGTAAATGGCTGATAACTACTATAGTCTCAGACATCATCCGTAAAAGGATTAAAAAAAATTGAAGTCATCAAGTCTAAAGCCTGACCTTATGAACAGCTCTCTGTGGTTTGGTTTAGATGAGGATTTGCTGTAGGAAAACATGCAATTATCATAGTGCTTTTATAAAGGTCAACTGAGGAATAATTTGTCTAATAATTCCTAGGAATAATTCTTAGGAAGTAAAGAGATAAATTCTGGCTAAGTATCAAAACAAGCAGTAAAGCTAGAGAAGGCTTAAAACAGGCTTTAAAAGCTTATAATGATAATTTTAAAAAGAAGGGCAGTAATTACCAATTAAAAGCTTAAGTGCCTGACTTAGCCTTTCAAATACCTTACCTCTCCGTCATAAATCTTTCTGGAATGCTCATTGCAAAGAGTTAATATATTTTGTTTAAGTACTACAATAGGAAATTCTAACCTTAAACAGAAAGCATAACTGCTACAGTTTCATCTAAATCAGAAGTTTAACAACTTAAAAACTTAACTACCCCCTCTCGTTGAGATACACAGATCTAAAACTGGCAGAAAATTTTATGTCTTATTGAACCTTGATTCCCTATTTTTGACTGGGTTCTTAAAGCCCCAAAAGGAGAGAAAACAGTTTTTACCAAAGTAAAGTTTTATGCTAAGGAGCCAATGGAATTGTACAGCAGTGTTTAATCAAATCTGTGTGTTAATATAGGAAGATAGAACTTGACAGGACCTGCTAAGGAAGATATTGGTCTTGTTGCCCACTATTGCAGGCACTGTGTCACCCGTCACTTTCATGTATTACTCAAACTTCCATCAGGGTTGGATTTTATTTTCTTATGGCTCAGTAAGTGTCCTTCTGCCATTGTTAGTAAAAGGCTGCAGGCATTACACTAGTTTTCCTCATATTAGTTTTGCAAGGAATCAGGGATAGAGCCTATTTGACTAGTTATGAACTCAGTATGAGAATTTGCTGTGGGAATCAAGGAACAGGAACTTGGTACCTGGTGTCTCTTGTTACGATGTGGAGTTTAAGGGAGTTTGACTTTCAGAGGATTTGAAAATAAGGACACAAGCTCAGAGCAAAAGCCCCAGGGCTACAAACTGATGGTCAATTACTGGTCACTGAAGATGTACAACATTGAGAGCTGGGAAAAACTGCCTTAAGTATGAGGAGAGGAGAGGAGAGGAGAGGAGAGGAGAGGAGAGGAGAGGAATGAAGGAGTAATCAAGCCAAATAGCAGCTGAGCAAATGGAATAAGGCAACTGGGCAGCCTGGGTGTGTAACACCCTCCATCATCATGAACAGAGTAATCCAGTAGCTAAAATACATCTTAGTCAAAGGTAAAGAACACAAACTGTTTTATAAGAAAGTAAGAACTCAGCACTCGGGAGCAAAGATTAATGTCACTGAATGATGGGGTGGTAGAAGCTGCAAGTTTTCTGGCAGCACAAGAATCTTGGTTCCTTCCAGCTGTATCATCAACCCTGAGTCTCCAACAGCCTTTTGAACTGCCAGGGTCAAAAGGTTGTTGGAGAGGCTGTTGTCCAGGGCTGCATATGGTAATGTGAATCTGTTAGGTGTCTCAGGGTACGTTTTCTCAACAAAATCTGTGCATTTTTCCTCCCTAACAAACCCTCAAACTCCTCAATAAATAAAGCCTTAAGCATGTGACAAATAAGCTTCAGTGCATGTAGATTCAATTTGACTAGTTACTACTTCAGTTCACAGCTTGTAGGCTTGCAGAATACCACTGATGGCATTTCTGTTTGAAGGAAAGGGAGAAAATAAATGCACAAAACCCTTTAATTCTGCACAAACTACTCTTGAACGTTTTAAGGCTCAGTGAAACAGAAAAAAAGGTCGTCGTCTTCTGAAACTTCTGAAACTTAGATTGCCCACTCAGACAGCAACAGTACTACTGCATGGTTTAGATGATCAATAATATAAATCATTATGAGAGTTTATGTAATGAATTATACAAACTATCCATATAATAAGAGATGTGTAGGTAGACTAAGCAGTGAGCAACTGTTGTTACTGATCAAATATGTGATAAAAATGATATGTATTAGATAATTAAGTGTAAAAAAAATTATTAAATTAATACTAAACTCCTATTCCACTAGTTCTAGATGTGCTCTTCAAAGATAAATCTAAGAAAACATGGAAGTAAAAAGATATACCTAATTTTAACTGGAGATTCTGAAGCACGAGTTTAGTATTGAAAAAGAGTATATTTTAGAGAAAAAGCTTCCCTTGGTGTAAGTAAGTGTTGACTGAGATGAAACAAAGACAGATTTTTGCAACTAAGCTGTTTAAAGAGTCCAAAAAGAGAAATCTCATTCAAATGATATGAAGATAAAGAAAAGATGTTATCCAAATGTACCAAAATAAGAGGAAGCACATTTCAGAGTCCACCTGGAAAGCCTCGAAGTCTCACAGAAAATTATTTCTGATCTTTCTGAAGGTTTTGTTTGTTTGTTTTGGGGGGTGATTCTTTTGTTGTTGTTGTTGGTTTGTAGCAAACTTTTCCAACCAATAGTTGAACAGAGTCCCTGCCAACAAAATCATTTTCATTAGGATGCTACTCTGTCAAAGTTGGGTAGAATAAATGATTCAACAGACTCAGTAAAAAATTTAAAGGACAGTTTGAACTGGAAAAATATGCAGAATGGCTGAATGATGTTAATGAGTGTTATAACAATAAATGCAATTGAGTTTAGGTTTTGAGTGAATTCAAAGGAAGGAATAATGAAAGTGAATTGTATGACTAGTAAAGGAATAATAAGTTAGCACTGATCAAACAGGAAAAAATGATTGAAAATGTAGAGAAAACCCCTGTTAATGGATTGAATTTTATCTTAATTTCTGTTTTACAGTGGAATGAAATATTTTAAATCAGTCCCATATGATTTATTAAATCATGAAACTGTCTCTGTGACTTGTTTGTGGAAGACATACTGTATGAGTCACTGTAAAGTGGACTAGACAATGGGCTGTTAAAAATAATCTGGCTTTGGTAAAGAGATGATTTAAATACACACACAAATCTCATTTATCTCTATTTATTATGATTCAGTGATGGGTAAGGCAAAGTTGCAAAATTTCCTGAGGCATTTGGAACTAAACCCAAGACTTTTCATATGGTGTTAACACAAAGCATTTATTGATGCATATTTTAATAACTTATTCTAGTCTGCTTAGGAAATACTTGTTGACATTTCCCATTTTAGTTAAAAGTTGCTGTCTTCTTCCTCTAGGTACAACATTCCTGTAGATCCAACCATAGCATGCTACTTTTTCAAGCTTTGTTAGGTAATATTTAATTGTGAATTTCTAATTGTGTCCTACTACCTCTTCAAGAAAGGCTAAATTTTTTGTGTGCCCAGGATACAACACAAATTTGTTTAATATCTGCAGGGATGTTTCCCTAGCTGTTTATGTATTTTGCATAAGACGTGTTTTCTGAAGAATCCAAAATTAAAATTAAATAAATAAATGTGAACTAAATTAGCCTTCAGTATGAATAAAAGATTTATGCTTTTGTTCTCTCGCTACATTCTTACATTAATTAAAGTACCTGGTAATATCTTTATGTTGTTGTGACAATTTGATTTTCTTTTATATATTTTGATGACCATTCACAAAAAACATAAAGCCTAAACCCAACGCACAGCACAAAGAGTGAGGTATCAAAACAGTCAGGAAGATAATGATGTCAGCTACGGAGGAAGTAAAAACTTCCAGTTTCAGAGTGCAGTTCAGAGATAATTATGAATGAGTTTAAAAATGTCAGCCTCTGCTCCATTAATGAGGATGCTGGGGCTGCAACTGTCAGAAATGGTAGCACTCCTTTCCTTGTTCTTTTATAAACTTATATCCTAAAACAGACATCCTGACACTTTGTTTATCTAAGTAGTGCAAGCTCCATTTCCAATGTGTCTTAGATCTCCTGGAACTGCGCTTTGTATACAAGAGCTGAAATTTGTGCTACTGAAGTTGACTTAAAAACAAACTATTCAAATGCTTCTCCTGATAGCTGATGTTTCACCAGCCACAATCAGTAAGAAAATAAAACAAAAATATGAATGGAAAACTAAACCAGCTTTCTATACCTAGACCAGTAAAGGTCTGAGTGGTTCATCTAGGAGTCATCAGAATGTCATTAGCATGGAAATAAACCACTGCAATAGCTTGCCTATGGTGAGAGTGAATTTGTGAAAGTCCTAAATGTCTTGGCTTTCTATGTTACATGCAGTGACTGGTTGTCCCCACTGATTGTGTTGAAAATCAGTCTGGCAGCCTTAAAGGTCAAATGTTTTAAGTCATTCACTGTTCTCTTGACTTCAGATGCAATAACATAGAATCATAGAATCATTTTGGTTGGAAGGGACCTTTAAGATCATCAAGTCCAACCATCAACCTAACACTGCCAAAACCACCACTAAACCATGTACCTCAGCACCACGTCTACCCGTCTTTTAAATACCTCCAGGGATGGTGATTCCACCACTTCCCTGGGCAGCCTGTTCCAATGCTTGATAACCCTCTCGGTGAAGAAATTTTTCCTAATATCCAATCTAAACCTCCCCTGGCACAACTTGAGGCCATTTCCTCTTGTCTTATTATGTCAGACTTGAGAGAAGAGACTGCCCTCCACCTCATTACAACCTCCTCTCAGGTAGCTGTAGAGAGCGATAAGGTCTCCCCTCAGCCTCCTCTGCTCCAGACTGAACAACCCCAGTTCCCTCAGCTGCTCCTCATAGTTGTTCTCTAAACCCTTCACCAGCTTCGTTGCCATTCTCTGGACACGCCCAGTACCTCAATGTCTTTCTTGTAGTGAGGGGACCAAAACTGAACACAGGATTCGAGATGGGACCTCACTAATGCTGAGTACAGGAGGACGTTCACTTCCCTAGTCCTGCTTGCTACGCTCTTCCTGATACAGGCCAGGTTGTTGTTGGCCTTCTTGGCCACCTGGGCACACTGACAGCTCATATTTAGCTAACTGTCGACCAACACTCCCAGGTCCTTTTCTGCCAGGCAGCTTTCCAGCCACTCTTTCCCAAGCCCGTAGTGCTGCATAAGGTTGTTGTGACCGAAGTGCAGGACCCGGCACTTGCCCTTGTTGAACTTCATACCATTGGCCTCAGCCCATTGATGCAGCCTGTCCAGATCCCTCTGTAGAGCCTTCCTACCCTCAAGCAGGTCAACACTCCCACCCAACTTGGTGTCATCTGCAAACTTACTGAGGGTGCGCTTGATCCCCTTGTCCAGGTTGTTGATAAATGACCATTGCAGCTGCAACAAGTAAGTTACAAAAATTTAATATATACCGGAAAAATAGATATGACTGAAAACATTGTTGGGTGAGTATCTTCTTTATTCTTTAAGGAATAGTGATTAAATCTCAATATCACCTGTCAGACTTAATATCAGTGTGAGAATAACCTTTATCACAAGATACCACAAGATTTTTTTTCTTAGTCAGAAGTTTATTGTCATTCTTCTCATCCAAGCACTATTTTCATATCGAGAAAAACTCCTCTTTTGTGATAATATTGTGACAAAGCTCAACACCTCTCTATAGCCATCCAACTGCTATTCTCTTCCAATGAGGGGTGTTTGGCAACAGTATGCATAAAGTGCTATTCTTTTTGTCAAAATCCATTGTTGAGTCTCCAGTTAAATCAAGGACCTGCATGTATATTGGATAAAAATATACCAGACATCTCTCTCCTCTAAAGACATTGTTTTCTGACTAGTTCTTAAGTGGGACTCCCAGGATCAGAATCAATAAGCGCTGATGATAATTTTGTGTTAAGGACAGGTGGTCTCTTGAAATCCAAAAATGTTTTTGTACAATGCCAGAAAATAGCCAAATGATAACAGCCTCGACTAGCTAGAGACTTTAGCCATTATTTCCACCTGAAAATGTATCAACTACTCCTCTTAACTTGAAGGCAGAACTGCAGTTTCCAGCAACAAGTCCATTTACTCCAAACACACAGAAAGTCCATACAACTATTATTCCTATCAGGAACTGGAAACAGCTAATCACAAAAAAAAAATAATAAACCAACCAAAAAATTTTGTTTTCTTACATCAAATTAAAAGAAGTTTTTTAATAAATAATCAGACCTCCAGACTTTTAATTTTTCAGATTTAGTATATTGGTGGATTGTTAAAGGAAGATAAATCCTAAACAATCATTTTGCTTTTTTTCATTCATTTTCAATCTGAAAAAAGTAACTTTTCTGGGGCAAAGGTAAAAAATGTCAATTGGTAAATGCATTGGTCAGGTACAAACATTTCAAAATAACATAAAACACATTTTAAAAGATATTTGCTTTTTTTTTAGTTAGCATGACCTACTATCCTTTCATTTAGTTCTCTTATTGTCAGACTTGCTTGTTCACAATTCTGACTTCTTTCATTTTAGTTGTTGGTATTTATCATATTATATTTTCACACAATACCGAAAATATTCTTCTCTGCTAACCAGAATGGAATGGTTGAGTGTTCACTATTATAGAATTATTCTTTCCTCCATGCTCTGCCTGCATTCAGCCTACTCACAACCAATAAACTAATGGCAATTTTTTTCCCTCTGGAACTGAAACAAGGAAATTTAACAGCTTACACTGAGACTTGTCCTCTATGAGAAAAAAATTCCCCTACCAGTCAGAAACATTCAGATCAGCTCGTTTCATGTTATTTTTATTAATAGCTTCTGCTTACTTCAGTAGGGCGTCATTATTTATCTTTGTCAATGACCATGACATACATCTAGTCTCATAGGCACCAAATGGCTAAGCTAAAGGCTAAAGGTTCAGGTCTGGAGGGAGTGGAAAATCAACATGAGTGATGGAGATGGCTCATTCATGGCACTAATTATCTTTTGTAAAAGATATCCCTGACGGCAAAATGGAAACTAAAGCAAGGAGAATTTAAATAGAATCTTACATTTGTCTTCTCAAAAGAAGACAAGACTTTTTTGTGTGCATCAGGGCCCATAACAACAACAGCAGTAACAAGCGGGCTGGTTACAGCACATTCTGATTCTAGGTACACTTTTGTTCGGATGGGTCTGTGTCTAGGTCATTTTGGTCGGGGTCTTTGATAGTGGCACAGAACAGGAGTGAAACACAGGACTCTGTGTCTGCTGAACTGCCATGAGAGGTTAATTACAGCTTAGGGCTGTGTTATATTACTTCTGGGTTCCCTTGGGCAGCTGCTATTAAATGAATACAAATGGGTCAGGATCTAACAGAACAAGTCACCAACGTATTTTGGAATCAACGAATCTAGTCCCTGAGGTAGAGTTCCATAGATGGCTCCTAACTCTTATATGTTAAAAAGTATCTTAAAATAGTATTGATGGAAATATTTTTTGTTTGATGAATTGTAAGTTGTATAAGGTTTCTGGACGAGAGACAGCTGTTTGGTCTGTATTGGGTAAACACCTCCTAGTGACAGTATTATCATATAATTACTGTACATGTACTGTGTTGCAAAGATACTGATCATGATGTTCTATAATCGGAACTGAGCTGAGTTTTATATCTCTGCAGGATGCAAAGTATGCTCTCATTTCTGTGAAATTTTGTACTAATTGGGGCTTAAAACGGTGCTTTCTTTGATGCCCATTTGCAAAATGATTTACTTCACATGGAAAAATCTCTATTTTTGGTTTTAGAGTTACTATAACCTACTGAGAAGAGGTCCCCACATATCACACGTTTTACTAAAATATTATCAGCAATGGAATATGAATGGAATAATTTGAACAAAATATCACTATTAGAAGAAGTATAACTGAATTACTGGATTCATTTGCTTAAGCAGGGCTAATTAAAATGGACAAATTACTGCTCTAAAATGACTATACTCCTCAAGCTAATATCTCTGTAGAGATCCGATATCTCACTCAGAGCTTGCTTGAGAATCTCTCATATTGGTGGATTGCACTATGTCCAAAAAAAAATCCCCAACACCTCTGAAGACCATAATGGACAATATTCTCCTTCATAGTACTGTTCCTTAAGTATCAACTGAGCTGCAAAAAGAGGTCATAAAATCTACATTTGTGAATAAAAGAGCTTCAAGGAGTAAAATCAGGACCCGATTATGCTTAACGAGCATCTTGTTCCCTCTCTCTATGTTAGACTGCTTCAGCTCTCTGAAACAAATCTGCTCTAAAGGAGGCTAATTGTAAGCAAAGAAGATGCAAGACAATGCATGTCCCTTGGTCTTCGAACTGGGAATGAACCCTAGCTGTCTTGTCAGAAAGATCCACTTAACCTCTAACGGCCTCTGCTGGCATTTGGGTCCCTAATCACTCAAACTGAGAAATTGTCAACAGATGTGAAAGTAGGACACTTAATTTTATTGGTACTTGTCTTTTGAGAAGGATGTGGTGAGCCCCTGGCAACTCATGTGCATATTGCATATAACCTCATGAAGGTGAAGATCTTTCCCTTTAATTATGTTATATTCTGTTATTATTTTCTTTCGTTTAAAGCAGAAAGTAATTTAGACAGAAAACATATTGTTTCTTTTACTACATGGAGAAATAGACCATCTGGGAACCTCTCAGAACAGGTTCTTAGAAACTACCTTACATTCATAATTTTGATAATAAACCAAATTCATTTCCTCTAGGGGATAACTAGCTATAACATGACTTAATGTTGTCTTCTAGTTAAAATTCCAGTTAAGTCTTATGGATTTGCCACTTAAGCATTTAAGTAAGTTACATTGCTAAGTTACCATTGCTAATATGTTCTCCTGTGCACTGTGCCATATTTTTGTTTACCTACTTGTTTGATTTTCTCAAGCTGTTTAAGTTTCATCCCCTTAAGATTTACAGATCTTAACTTACAGATACATAAAATAGCACTCACTTCAAGATTAGACACTTGCGTTTAGGTGTTCATATGTAGGTGTCTTCATGTGCACCGAGTATTTAAGTTCTCATTTCAGTCAGTGGAGAGCTGGTCAATACAATCAGTAGAACCTAGACAATGATTTGGACATAAATTGAAATTCTAGAAGGAGAAAATCTCCTTAAAAAAGGAAAAAAAACCCATTACTGTGAGGGTAGTCAGACACTTAGAGTAGGCAGGTTGTGGAGTCTCCACTTTAGAGTTATTCAAAACTCAACTGGACATGGTCCTGAGCAACCTGTACTAAGTGACCCTCATCTGCACAGGGGTTTGGACTGGGTGATCTCCAGAGGTTCCTCCCTGGCTCAATTGTTTTGTGATTCTGCAAGAAACTTTGCCAAAAGGCATCAGTTTCTTCTCTCCCTGTTGTTGAATTCACAGGGGCAGAGAGGAGGCGGTACTGAGAGAATGAAACAGGAGCCTTGTGTTACAAGCATATATATGCAAATATTAAGCTTTTGCTCTTCTGCTCCTAACACATTTTATGCAATGATTCTTTAAAACACCATATTTCCTGGAGTGGGTCTAATATGAAGCCATAGAAGGACCTTACACTCCAGTCCCAACCCATTATGTCACCATCTGTACACTTGTAATGACACCATCACACAACTCAGTGAGCAAGTGTTCACTCTGTTATGTGGTTGAACATGACCATTTGAGGGATACTTGAAAAAAACAGGACTGGGGATAAGGGTGCAAGTCATATTAATTATCTAGTGTATATGCCATAGATAGTACAGTTCTGCTTTAAAATAAATGCAGAAATACTCTTGGCAGTAGGCACTGCAATGGCTTCAGCCATCTCTTTGCTAAAAGTAGGACCAAAGGCTAGAAAAGTTTTTTTAGGAAGGAGAGAGAATTACTACAGCCAAATCTGGAATCAAGGCAACAACTGTAAAAGAAGACGTTCAAGTCTCTCTCAGGGATATGTAAAATCTTCATCTCATAATCTTATAAGGAATTGCAATAGTCCTAATCTATCTGCTGCTTGAGGTGCTTTTGGTTCATACTTCTTTTTTTCATTTATTTTTGGTTTTGTTTTATTATACATGGAATTGGTTTTGAGGGGTTAAAGTATTTAACATGTGGCAATTTATAGCTTTGACCTGCATCAAAAAAGCCAGCTCTGCACTGAACACTGTCAGCTTTTAATACTGATTATTAAAATACACTTTTAATATGAAATAAAAGTGGACATACTTTAGTAATCTCTAACGGACATTTCATAGGGAAATGCCTATCAGCTTCTGAAGAACTGTGAAAGTGCAGACAATGCAATTAATCGCCTTGCCTCTTTCACTGTTGGATTCTGCCGCAGCAATTGAATGAAAACCACTCTCTTATTCGCATCTTGAACACTGCCAGTGTCAATATCTCAGAAGAGGAGAAAGGTGTGTTCTTTTCAGGTCTAATTTTGGAAGCTTAACAGGCTGAAGTTGCTGCATAGGACAGCACTGCTTGATTGTTTCTTAAAGAAGTCTGAAGTTAAGTCTGTAAAACAGATATCTGATCTGAATTCTCAATCTGTTGCTAAAAAGCTAAGAGAACAGAAAAAAAAAGAGATCTTGCAAGGTGCATCTATGTCAGAGTTTTAGCTCAGACCAGTAGAGTGCTTTTGAAGGAAATCTCCTGATGGTGCCCATTTATAACGTTTGGATTTGTGTTTTCAAGTGATTTTGGGGCTAAGAAATCAGATTTATTTCTAATAAGAATAAACTAGAAGATTCACTCTGGGATTACATCTGCCTCCAACAACTACCAGGCATTTAGTGCACAGGGCTAGAGAGGAACTAGTTTGAAATAAAATGGAGTCAGTACTGAATCCTCCGAAAACTTTTGAACTGCTCCAACTGCCCTACACCACTTCCTTGTGTAGATGTTGCCCCTTCTAAAAAGGGGAACTTAATTGTGTCATAGTTTTATTACCACCTACATGATAATCTGCCACATGCAGTTATGTTAATGACAGCTGGAGTGCCACTTGACAGTTGTGGTGGCGTTTTTTGGGCTTTGTATTTTTTTTATTTTTTTTTTTTCCACAAAAAAAGACATCTGCCAGTAAGATTCTGCAAAGGAGGAGCAAAAGTATGCTTAGGAGAGAAAGTTGCAAAATGTGACTAGACAAGCTATTAAGTTACATGTCATAAAAACTTAGGTATGATTAATCAGAACAGATTGTCATTAGTATAAAATTTCCATTACTTTCAGTATAAAAAGTACTGAGGAATTAATGATTTCATGAACATTGAAAATTAATTTTTGGCCACCTGGACTGGAATGGAGTTTGTGAGGCTTTTTTTCTCTGTATTTTAAAGTAATTTCTTCACCAGGAAATAATAACTCATTTGTCTACAAATATAAAATTTTGTTGTAGAAGGATATTCTGATGTTTCACATTTATTTTTCATTTCAACTCAAAGTGGGAATTCAAGAAGCATTGTGAAATGAAAAATTCTGTGCTACTGTAACAGAAGTTATAACCTAAAAAATTTAGTCAGTTTTCTCTTCAACATGTTGCTGTTTTGAAAATGGTTCAAAAGAACAGTAGTTCTTTTAAATTATTATTTTGAATTGATACAGGTTTTATTTTCATTTTCATAACTGTCAAACATAACATTATTCAAAAATTATTTTTCTCAAAAAATATTTCTGTAAAGCTGAAATTTCTGATAGAAAAAACTTATAGCTTAAAAGTTTGATTTGGTTGGGTTTAGTGTAACGTAGACTTTTCAGTTAAGGACAGTCTGTAGTTCGAACTGTCACGAAAGTATTTTTTCTTCTGTTTATTTTTTGAAAATAGACCAGCACAATCTTTTTATTCTGGTTTTTATTGTTTGGTCCAGGATACAGTTTTAGAACATCAGTATCCAAAATCTGGCATGTGTCATTCAATTTTCAGGCTAAAAAGAACTACTTTAAGATGATCTATTTCACTGTCTAGCTGCACAGTGCAACTGGTCAAACATTCTCAGCAACCAACCTCTGATTTTTGGAGACATTCACTATTCCAATGTTTAATTGAGGAGGGTAGAGAAGGGGAGAGGAGAAAGAGGAAAGGGAAGGATGTTTTCTGGTTTGAACTTACATAGTTAAATTTCCCATCTGTTGGCTATCGTTAGCTATTTTTTTCTAAATTACATAACAGTCTATTATTGGAGATGTTCTTGGATTGATGTCTGTGGATAAACCAGAATGAAATTTTTTGAACAATAATTTGTTTATTGAGGAGTCTAATTTTCTTTCAGTTGCAACCATTCAGAATTTGGGATTAACTTCAATATCCAACACAAAATGGAAAATGCAATTTTTAATATAAAATAATGTTTACATTTCAATTTTGAATCTCTTAAAAGGTTAAACAAGTCCAAACCTCCTATTGAGAGTCTTTTGTAGTTGAACAAGAAAGGTAGTTTTGCTTGCTTTGCTGGGGGGGGGGGGGGGGGGGAAGACAGAGTTTCTCCACACTGTATTTTCTGCAATTTGGCCAAAATGAACTTGAACACCAAGACATCATATCATTCTGTCCATAGGCTAAGTCCTAAGGGGACTCTTGTTCCCCTGTAAGCTAAATAGGTTCTGCATCACTAGGTTGTTGCTACCCTGTAGGTTCTGCAGACCACAGAACAACTGTAAGACATTTCTCTGGATCCTTTCCAGCTTTTTCATATATTTATTAACAGACCAGGGACACTGGAACCAGGTACAGTCTTCCAGTCTCATTACTGCCATGTATAGAAGCCACACTACCTTCCTACTCCCTCATAGTTTCTATCTCAAAAAAAAGATCTCATTTTCCATCTTAGCTGTGGCATAACACAGCAGCTCAGACACAGCTAGCTATCCACAAAAATTTCAATCCCTTTCAGAGCCATTGCTTCTTAAAAACAGTTGAAAAAATGTGTTATTTATACTCTCCATTCACACTTCTGACTTTACAGTTAGGTATGCTAAAAATTATGTTAATATATCCAAAGTCCATTTCCTCTTCACTATATTATTTGGTTATCTACCTATATTGCTACCTTCTAAACATATTTTTCTCTTAATAAAGAACTTGAATTATTGGGGCTAATTTTTTTACCTTTTCCCTTACTCAATTTTAAGGACAACTTACTTAGAAAATAAAATTAATGGACCACAACAAGAATGGTGAAGTGACAGGAGAAGGCAACAGAAAAGGACAAAGGGTTAACCAAAGTAAAAAAAGTTTAACACTATCTTGATATTGGTATCAAAAAGAAGTGACAGGGAGGTTTGATCTCCTGGTAAATTGTCATCTGCTCAGAGCTGAGAGTATGTAAAACAGAACTGCTACAAATGAAAACATAAATGAACATTTATGTTCATTTATTGACCAATGTCAATAAGAAAATAAAAGGGAAAAAAAACCCTCCAATTACCCACAGAATAATTCTACAGGGAAACATGGAAAGAAAAACAATGTAAACAACCATTTTAGCCTGGAGAAGAGAAGGCTGAGGGGAGACCTCATTCTTGCTTAGAAGTATCTAAAGGGTGGGTTGAAGGAGGATGGAGCCAGACTCTTTTCAGTGGTTCCCAGTGACAGGACGAGGGGCAACGGGCACAAGTTGGAACATCGGAAGTTCCATTCAAACACAAGAAAAAACTTCTTTACGGTGAGGGTGACAGAGCACTGGAAGAGGCTGCCCAGGGAAGTTGTGGAGTCCCCTTCTCTGGCGATTTTCAAGACCCGCCTGGATGCAGTCCTGAGTAATGTGCTGTAGGCATTCCTGCGTCAGCAGGGGAGTTGGACTAGATGATCCCTTCCAACTCTGAAAATTCCATGATTCCGTGATTCCGTGATTTCATTTTCTTAAAGATAAGTCGGAAGAGACAGGAAGAAAAAAAAATATAAGAGAAAAAGGTCTATAAAAATACCAAAGTCTAAAAATAAAACAACATGTGTAATTATAATAAAATTAGTATTTGTGGAAGGCAAAAGATGTACCACCCATCTTTCTGTTTTGTTAGCTCGAACTTCAGCTGAGCATGGCAGTACTGGAAAAGATGCAAAGACCCCTGAACAAGACAATCAGTGTGATTGCTTTTGTGGTTTGCAAGAATTTTTTTTATATACATTTTAATATGGAGACAAACTATATCAAAGGAAGGGTGGTTCTTATCTGAGACTTGGGAGCTCGCTTGGGCAGAAGAGGTTCCAGCCACAAACCAGGGACTTTGACATACATTTGTAGGTTCCCCATTTGTAAGACTTTTGTACTTGTCAGGGAATCAATTGTTGTGATGACAAAAGATCATATATCTTCCAGAATATCATATATAGCTTTATAAGATATGAATAGATATGAAAATCAGCCTTTTGGACAAGTTGGACTTTTGGCCTGATTCAGGTAGAGCTAATTTTATATTATTCTTTGTGTTCAACATATCACTTAATAAAAATTGTGTTCTTGCAGACAGGAAGCTTTAAAAAGATGAATCTAGATGTGGCCATCAACCTACAGACTCAAGTGTTGCATTTGGAGCTAAATTTGAATTTCATCTGTCTTTGATGGTTAAGACTAAAAGCCAGGATACAAGCTTCCATAACATACAACTTTAAAATATGAATTTTCCTGTTGTGATGTTTGGATTAGGCTTCCCTTGAAGACATGTTAAGAAGTCAAAAACATATCGGCAAAAAGAAATTCCAGTGTCTGAACTCTAGCACGGCGTTCCTCTAGTCTTTCTCACGTGTAATGACATCGCTATGTTGTAAGAAGGTGAAAAGGGATTAGACAAATATTTGATATAGAAAAGGCAAACATGAAGTTTAGTGAAGTTCCCCAAGCTTTGCTAGACAACAGTACCTGAGATATACCTTCACAAGTGGCACTTCGTGTAATTTTGTCCCCTGATAAAACCACAACTGTCCAATAATTGTATCTACTTTGCCACTTCTGTATTAACATATATTAATCTGTGTAGAAAATAAAGTTTATGAGGCCTCATCTTCCCTGGTCTGAGAGTGATGAAAACTCTTAGAATAAACATGTAGTTGCTCAGTCTTATATTTATGCTGTCCACATCAATAAAGTCTATAGCCAGAACAGAGAGATCAGTGTTGAATTAAGAGTAAATACAGGAGCCTTTAAGAGACATAAATTTAAGACTGGATCCTAAAGTCCTTTAGGACTGGATGCTAACAAGCCATTGACTAGGTTGGTGCATAGAAATACCAAGTATGAAATTATAAATTTAAAAAGTTCAAAAAGTAGCTTTTCAAGGAGAAAGAATTAATTTCAAATTGAAGTTTGATTCTTCCTTTTTGTTTTTTACCTACGTATGTTAATAATGGCTATAAAACACTCCATCCACAATACACTGCATGTGCTGGTAATCTTTGAATAAGGACACTGTCACAGGGAAGAAGAGGAGGAGAGATACAGTAAGAAAGTGTTTCCAACCAGATTTTACTTGGACTGTTTCTATTAATTTTCTGTAAATAATCCAGCAAAAAGAGAAAATTATTTGAAGATATATTCTGAAGACAGTATCCAGAGAATTTTAAGTATGTTCTTTCAGAATAATAATCCACAGAATATTTTTAATGTGTTGATGTAAATATTTTCCCCAGAAATCCAACTGTAAGAATTGTCAATTTTAGACAGGATGTAGGGCTATATCAATATGTCTGAATGTGTCAACAAAACAGATGAAATCTGAATTTCTGAATAAGCTAAAAACCAGTAAATGATACATGAATATTCAATAAATATGAAATTCTGTACACTGAAATATTATTTGTTCAAGACATTCAGAGAATTATTTTGAATAATGAAAAAATCATTGGAAACTGTGATGTGACTTCTAGTAATTCACGCTGGGAAAACAAGAAGTAAATTCTATGAGTGATTCGGAATGAATAACTAGCTCATGATGCTACTTATTAACCTGTTGAACTCTACAGATACATAATATGGCTGTGAATAAATATGGACATGTTTGTGTGTGCAACTACTTAGTCTAAATTCACTTTCTATTTAACATTTACCAAATTAATCCTGTAGTCAGTGAACTTTTGCCTGTCCATGCAGAAGCTATGCTCCTGCCTGGGTTGTAGACTTTTGCTCTAGCTGTTGCTGGATAGCACTAGATATCCAACATTGTATGTCTTAGTCCTGTTTCGTTTCATCAACTTTGTGATTGTTCACATAACTTGAGTATATAGGAAAATTGGGATACTATTTATTTTAGAAATTGTTTGGTATTTGAGGAGACAATGATGCCTAGAGAGTATTAGATCCCATCAAGGTTTACTAGGCACAGAGAAGGAATCCATTGTATAGGGGTTTTTTTCACAGTTGGCCAGCACAGCTGACTCTTCTTGTTTTTGTTTTTTTTTAACTTGAGTACAACAGAGGAGCAATCCCTGGGTAGAGATGAGAGCAGGAAATGTTACGAAGTAGAAGCAAAAGAGATTTTAGATACTCTTAATATCTAATAAAAAAATGCCTATAAATGTAAATAAAATACTCGTAGCATGCCAAAGAGAATCCTCATAAAACTGCTAATTCCTTCTCGCTATGCGGGGTCTGAATGATCTTAGCAGCCTCCTGTTGGAGCCTGGTGCTCCCAGTGTGCTTGGTCTGATGGAAATACATGTGGCAGCTCTGGAACATTCAAGTGACTAACACCCTCTGAATTGTCAAACAGTTAAATGGCAGTAAGTTGTACACTAAAAACACATGCATTTTCTCATTTTTGGTAAGAATATTGCACTGATTCCATTTTTTACTCTAACGTCTTCCTCAGAGCCCTTAGTTGATTATTGGGAACCCAGAGTTTCTGTGTCACTTACAGAAGCACAACTGCAAAAAGCAGTTTTCCCCTTGCTTAGACCATGCTTTAAAACTCACTTTTTGTGGCAATATCTTTTCTTTTTTTGATAGTGCTGTTCTCATTACCACTAATCAATCTTTTATTTCCCTTGTTCTATCTGCTATTCTACAGTTTTCTTTGGTACTTGATCCATTTAGAGCACATTCGCGTTTCCCATGGGAATGCAGATGGTCACAGGCTTGCCATCCGCCCTGTTTCCAGACAGTCAGGAATGCATACCCACATGCAGTATGGCACGGAGCACAGCGTCCCACTGAGACATGGGGTTCATCACTTTCAGCTTGGCAGTCACACAGATTTGAGTTTCAGACTAAATTTGGATCTTGCCCTGCCAGCTTCAAGGATAAGCAGAATGCCCTCAATCTACCTTCATCTTTAACATGCCATAATATTCAGTGTTGTCTGCCTAAAATTAGGACTTCTGTGAGATTTTACGTTACTTGAAAACCATTGCATTTTTATGCCAGGACAAAATATTAATATTCTAACCTTTGTTCATCATAAACCTTGAGTGGGGTGCTTTTACAGCCAACAATTCTCCATCTGAGAAAAAAAAAGCTGCCTGCTCTGAAGGGTGGTGGCTTTTCATAGCTTTGTAATAGTAGAATAAGTCTCAGGGAGATAAATTAGTGGAAGAGGGCACGTGACCTAAAAGTCAAAGGTGAACAATGAATGGATTTATTATAAGTCATGCTTTTGCACCCATATATATAGAGCAACATATTACATAGAACATCTATATCTTAATCTTAGCAATCCAATAAATCAGCCCAAGAGAATATCAGCACAGAATGTGTGATTCATGGTATGTCACACCATATTCCAAGCCTGTCCACTGCTACTCTTACCCGGAACAATAACAAAGATCTCCCCATCAGAGAAGTGTCAGTTTTATTTATATTGATCCTAAAATCACCTTTTGAGCTATTTGCACTTCAAGCTGAGTATGGTGTGTCAGTCAAGAAAAGGAAAGCAAACTCCCACGGATCTGGCACATTTCCAGTATTGCTAGAGAAAGGCAGGAGTGAGAAACAAAGAGAATAGGAGGTTAAATTTCACAGCAAGCAAAATATCCAATGGGATAAATCTTTCCACAAAGCCTCCATGCAGTTGTTAATGACCTCAGTTAAAGACCTCATTCCTGCCCTGGTCTGTGACCTTTGCAGATATTATGACCAGGTCAGAAATTTCTCCTCCAAAGGTATATCAGCAATGCAGGAAATAGCGTTAGCAGTTTAGAGAGTAGTATTCTTGCACCATGAATCAGAAATAACCCAGTGTTCCACGCTGGTGCCATGGGACAGAGTGGTACAGGTCACTTTTTTGTTTGTTTTTTTTTTTCCCCGGAGAAAATCTAGAACACTGAGACCCCTGATATTTACAGCCATTAAAAGTCCCATAGAACATTTCACAACACTAGTGAGTAGGCTCCAGATTCTTTAGGTAGGTACTTCCAGCATAAATACATTTTTCTGGGGTTCCAGCTGGGTATATTTCTCTTCATTTCTGGTCCAGAGTCTTGCAAGGCAGTAACTTCTTGGTGGTGATCCCACAACAGATGTTGCCACAGCAGTGGCATAATTTCATGTGAGCTGGAAGCAAATGCAACAGATATGATGTATCAAATCACTGATACAGAAAATATGCACAGGGTGGGAAGGATCTGAAGAAGGACTGCTCTTCCCCCTTTTCTATCCCTAAACTTGTCCTTGTTTCCTCGGTGAGAAACAGTGTTGGAGAAATTCCTGTAACAGCCAAATCAGGGAAACCCATTTACAAATTTTGATCATTCAGAAGTTAGCAAAACTCAGAAAGCTTGCAAATTGGTTTTGGATATTCCCTATAATAAGATACAAATATTACTAAGTAAACAGATAGGAAAGACGTGGTTCTGTTTAGCATTTCAAACAACCTTAGATGGTCTTATGGATATAACACTGGCTAAGACTTTCAGAAGATTTAAAGGTAGTTCCTAAAGATTTATACTTTTTTACATGGTCTGGTAAACTCACTCTCTGCTTCTATTCTGTTTGTAAAATAGTGCAATAATATTTCATTTCCTTCATCTTGTCTTAATCTGTAAATCTTGCTTGAATTTTTGGGTCATACTTGTACTAAAAGGGAGCTGATCTCTGCTTAGATCTCCAAAATCCTTGTATATTGTGAGTAACATAAACAAAAATATAGGTTTGTTTTCCATAAAACTATAGCTTATATTATTCAAGTTCTTAAAATTTAGCATCTTTTAATTAGTGTTAAGTTTATTTTGGTTTCATTTATGTTGTCATTCTATATTAATTTATTTTATATTTTCCATTAAAATATATTAATTGAACTATACATTAAAATTTGTATGCATTGAAGTTCATATAGGCTTTCCAGGTAAAAAAAAGCCGAAATTATTGTTAAGAATTTTCTGATAGTGTGAGTTTAATATTTAGCCGTGGTGAAAATGACAGCATCAAGAATTGTTGAGTGAGGAATAGAGAGCAGAACTGAAATAGAATTGAAAACTGTGTAACTGTGAGTATTTGCAAATCATTAGTTCACTCATGTTTTGAAAACCTCATGAGGTTCTGGTCACCTCATAACGCCACTAGAAGGCTGACAGACATGTAAGACTTCTCTACAGAAATAAACTGATTGAGACTCTTAAGCACAGACTAGAGATGACCAAGATATAACAAAGATCTGTAAAAACATGAATAATTTGGAATGGCTAATATTATTGTGGTTTTGATAACACAGAAATGAGACAGCATCAAATGGAATTACAAAGAAAATTTTCTGAAATACTCGAAGAAAATACCTTTGTCATTCAATACTTAAATGGATTGTTGAACCTGTCACTACAGGATGTTTTGGTTGCCAAGAATACAAATGGATTCAAAAGTTGATTAGGCAAGCTAATGGAGGAAAGCGCCACCAAGGACTACTAAGCATGGTGGTCTGATTACTGCCTCTGGCTCTAGTTCAGGAGGTCCCTGAACCAGAGGTTGCCAGAAGCTGGAAGAACATAAGCAAGGAAAGTACCACTCTGTGCATACTTTGTCCATATACTCATTCCCTGAACAGCTGCTGCTTGCCACCATCAAAGGTGAGCTTCTGGTCTGATTTAACACTGCTGCTTTTTATTTTACACACACAAAAGACAGAGACAGAGAGAGAGAGAGCAATTGTAGTATCATAGGTACTTTGGGGGTTTTTCTAGTGAAATTTTCTGCCTGGAGTTAAAAGCTAAGTTAAAAAACAAATCTGATAAAATACAGCATGCTGACTCAAATGCTTTTTAAGTCAAACCATTCAAAATAACAGTTACGTGCCAGTTCTATTCCATTTTAAGCAGGAAACTTCAAAGAAAAATGACAAAAAGGATATCAGCCTGGAGATTAGCTCTAATTCCTTCAGACAAAAGAAGGAAGGGATCTGGGTCTCTTATTCCTTGGATAGGGTCTCTAAGCAGGGAGCTAACAGTGTTAGAAGTGTCAGGTACCTGTGTGCAAGGCTTGCTACAGTAAGTGTGGCATGAATAACACAGACAGAGACACAGCTACATCATGGACCCCAGGGGGGAACAAGTGAAGAAGAAGCCAGGACTGCTCAGAGGCCAAACTTCACTTCCCTGGAAAATGTCACTGTTGACAGCAGTCCTTTACATGCTTGAAGTACTTCCAAGGTTAGGTATTGGTGTGAGCAGAACTCCACTTTTGAATGCACAGGCGAAGACTGTACAGCTAACATAAAGCCACCAGAAACATGTAGGACAGGAGGTGGGTGACAGCAATACCTTATCCAACTCCTCCATTCTCCACTCCCAACCACTACCTGAAACCTGTCTGAACTCAGATGCCTTAATTTTAGACTTGGTTGCTTTAAACAGAAGTTTCCTGCTATTAATAGCCTTTGCAAAACCAGCCACAAGTCATTGCTACAATAATGCCCCTCCTACTAACTCGGTGAAGTACAGTTATGTGTTGGGAAAAGAGAATAAATAAAAGGAATTGAATAGCGTTGCACCTTATGCCTATGATCTTTTATTCAAGAATTATTATAAATTTCTTGACCTTTCAAGCCGTAATCTTTTTGGTCCCAGAGTGGAAGCTATTTTTATATCACTACAAACAAATTTATATCACTAAAAGGTAGGTCAGTGGTTCTCAGTCTCCAGTGTATCAGGATGACACTTTGAAGCTTTGATTTCTGCCCGTCAGGTCATATCCCCATGTAGCAGATAATATGACTTGACATTCTATAAACTCATCTATAAACCTTCACTTCCTACGACGGAGAAGCTCCAGCTGCACCATCACTATTCATTTGGGCATTGGCAGTCACTTTTCAAAAACAAAGGCACAGCAACAAATAATACTTACCAGAGATCTTCTTCAATTGGCCAAGATATGTAAGTCCTGAGAGAAAATGTCCCAGCCTAACACGTCAGACACTACAAAATGTCACAGCATTAGCACTAACTTCCATGATAATAGCTTCATCATATATAAAAATCCCCTTTTTGGAAGGTTGCCAGCATGTAAGTCTAACAGGGGTTCAGGTCTACCACACACGCATCTGTGTTAAATAGGTGAAAATTCACAGCAATAGCATAAACCAGCTGTGAATTGAGGCAGCTTATTTCAGTGAAGTTACTCCTAATCTACACAGAGTTAAAAAAAAAAAAAAAAGTAGGTCAAAATATAATTTAACAGTCATGGATTCATAATTCTAATTAAATGAGACAGGTCATCTAATGTCAAAAGTTTTGTGAATTGCACCTGAACTTATCTGCCTAGAACCATAAAATATTTGTAACATATTTCCAAACATCTAATATAGAGAGGAGAGTGGCAGATAAAAATTAAGTAAAGATACACTATTTCTCTATTAAAGAGGGTAATTTTCTCTGATAGCATCTTCCCAAATGATTATGTATCTCTAGACTTCAACTATGATGTTTATATTAGCTACATTTTAGGTAATTATATAGATAGAAAATTATCTTTATTAGAAGTTCTGGCAACCCAGTGTATAGCTTTGTCTCATTTTTGTTTTCTAACAATCAATGACACAAAGTTTTATGTCTGTCTCACAGGGACAAGCAGTTTACCATGAGAGCTGCACTGATATTCTGAGCTTCTTCACTTCACCACTCAAATATATCAAACACAATGACCTTTTCCCAAGAAAACAGTTTTCCGTCTGCAGGCAGGCCCTCTTAAAATAGCAAATGTTCATTTATGTTACAGGGCTGTGTTATAAGGTGAGGTGGACTGACTTCTATTCCCCATTTCTTTTTTTGATATCTAATCATCCTTCAGCTGCATACAGCCAACCAATTGCCTTGGAGAGTCCCTATATCTGTACATACCAGCTCTTGAAATACCGTTAAACATGGGACAAAATCATAAACCAAAATAAGTTTAGTTTTATAACTAGAGGTGGTTGACAAGTGAAATAGAATACAAAGTACACCCAAACTTCTGATGCCAGAACTGACCATTGCATTAGAAGATCTGAGCTGGTCTCCCAATATTTGACTAATCTGATGGCTTTTTCCATACCCCCACCTTCAAGTCAGGAAATGTTGTTCTTCATCTCAGTGCTCCTGTGAATCTGAAAAATCAAGGGAGCTGCTGAGACGTCTTTATTAGACCTCTGTTCAAAGTAGCAATACCATTTATTTCTGTTGCAAGAATTTCCCTTCTAATGGATTGTCTTAGTGTTGTGTTGCCAGGTCTAATCAGATAAAAGTATCATTTATGAGCCTACAGGAACCCAGAAGTTTGAAAAGATTGTCCTAAATGGTTTTAATAACTTACTTTTCTTGTTTCACTTTCTCATCATCACTATGCTCTTCTACAGGATTTCTTTGCCATTTGTGGAAGGTGTTAAATTTTGTTCTTGTCTTTGCTTCAAAATTGGTTAAATAATATGAAGACAAAGAATTTTTACTCCAGACAATTTACATTATACATATATATCAGTATCCATTTTACTCTTGAGCCAATTCATTTCCAGGCCTAATCAGAATTGCATAGGCCATATATTCATGCCTATAAAGTACATAAATACGTACGTGCATGTGTATGTGTATATATCTGTATGTATTTGTATATGCACGTGTGTATATATAGACACACACAAACCATTCTCAATGGAAGTGTTGAGGGGACAGAAATACCAGAATAGAATGTTCTGCAAATATATATATATATGAATATGTGTGTGTGAGTGTGTGTGCATGTGTGTATTTTCTGCATCTATTATTCCCACACACACACCTTGGGGACAAAACACTAAACCACAGGCCCAATCTGGACTGTCCTTTCTTATGCCTTTACAAAATTCTGAAGATTTGATTTGAAAGGATACCAAAAGCTGAACAGTGATACGTTGCGGTGTTATAACACAGAAGTTGCAATGCTGATTTAGCTGGAATGTTTCCACATTAGTACAAATGTGAAAGTGAGAATGGAATTTGTACAACAAAGCAAATTTCTTGTACCAATCATGCTGCATATAGAAGGTATTTTTTATTGAATACAAGTACTTATCTCATGAAAGGACAAGTAATTTCAAATAAAAATGGAAATATGACTGTGACTAGGCAATTTACACATCCAGAGACAGTTTGAACATAATACAAGAGAGTTATTGACCACTGAAAAAGAGATTTTCAGAAACTTGTTACCTTCTCTGCAAGCATGTGATGAACGATACATGGAGTTCCTGATCCTCAGCTATCCAGACTAGAGCCCATTGTAGCATATTCTGTGTCCTGCATCCTTTCATTGGAAATGAATATAGAATATGGACATGACAATGACCATGTGCTGGTTTTGGCTGGGGTAGAGTTAATTTTCTTCATGGGAGCTAGTATGGGGCTATGTTTTGGATTTGTACTGGAAACAGCGTTATGGATAACACAGGGATGTTTTCGCTATTGTTGAGCGGTGCTTACACAGCGTTAAGGGCTTTTCATCTCCCCACTCCACCTTGCCAGTAAGTAAGCTGGGGGTGCACAAGGAATTGGGAGGGGACACAGCTGGGACAGCTGACCCCAACTGACCAAAGGGATATTCTATACCATGTGACATCATGCTCAGCAATAAAACTAGGGGGAAGGTTGACAGAGGGGACGCTGCTCAGGGACTGGCTGAGCGTTGGTCAGTTGGTGGTTTTTCTTGGGTTTTATTTCTCTTTCTCTGTTATTTTCTTTTAATTACATTTATTATTATTATTATTATTATTATTGTTATTGTTATTATTGTTGTTGTTGTTGTTGTTGTTGCTATTATTATATTTCAATTATTAAACTGTTTTTAACTTAAGCCACAAGTTTTCTCACTTTCACCCTTCTGATTCTCTTCCCCCATCCCGCTGCAGGGGAAGTGAGCGAGTGCGTGTGGGTGTCTTAGTTGCCCGCTGGAGTTAAACCACGACAGACCACTGTTGGGTTTAGCTCCAGTATGGAGCTGAGATGTCCCTGGAGTGCATGCTCAGGGGTTTGAAATGATTCTGTTCTATGATTTAACCTCTGACCTAGAGGTCAGTGGCTCAATTTCATCATTTCTGTTGTCCTAATGGGCTGGATTTGGGATATCCACCTAAAACTACACTGGAGATGGACCATAGAACAATTTTCAGAAGTTACAAAAAAGAAAAGGAAGAAAAATGAAGACTTATACTTCTTTTGGGGTTTTTATTTGCTTATTCTGCTTTTCTTAAAGTGTCCTTGACAATTCTATTTTTAGTGCATTTGTCGAATTAATATTCTGATTTCCATAGTTTATGTAATAAAAGCTTATTTATATCAGTTAACTATGCAAAATGTTTCATGCAAAACATCCTAATTAAAAGCTGCTATTTATTTCTTGATCCCAATGGGATACTTTTACTGGAAATATGTATCCTAAAGATTGTGTTGCCAAATTACCTTTTCTGTTATAGCTGAACTACTAAATTGAACCTAAAAAAGACGAGAATTTTTCTCTGATATCCTAGAATCATTGTTAATATTTCCAATCTTGTATGGATGTAGTGGACAATTTCGTACTGCAGAGATGAGGCAACCTTCTTCAGTAGGCCAGAATCGTATGAACCTGATTTATGACCTTGACAGACATTTAAATTGGAAACATCTGGTGACTGGACTGTCATTAATTCAAAGCATATGTTTCTCATTTTCTGTTACTTTTTTAAACAATATAAGACTTCATATAAAACTAATTGAAAGAATACATGAGAAGTTAAGGTACTAGCCTATGTTTGCATTCCTATTTATCACTAACACAAAATTCTACAGTTACTGATGAAAACAGACAGTCAAACGCTTGAATACCACAAGTCCAAAAGAAATGTGAAAACATTTCTTCATTGACTGGATAGGTTTTTTTAATTTAAATTTTTTTCTTTGACTTCGAACTGTGCATGTTTTTCCCTTCTTGTTTCAATAACCTGGCATCTTGCAACAAACCAATGTTCAGTGCAACAAACCAAATTATATGCAGTTTGGTATTCTTGCACTGAAGAAATGTTGACTTTCTAAAACAGTGTATTTTGTAGGTTATCACTTTATGTTTCCTTGTTGAAAGTATAAATACCTTTTTCAGATCTCTATAGCATAAATTTAATTATGATTGTAGAAATTTACCTGCTTAGAATGTCATCTCACTATCTAATAATAATGTCTTTACTAATAAAATACATGTGATTGCATGATGATCAGTCAATTAATAATTTTACCTCTATCTTTGTAAAAATTCCTCTGTTATGAAAACGGTGCATGTTTAATACACTGCTTTAGAACTGACATTCAATACATACTGACATTTTTTGTTTGTTTGTTTTAAATAAAGTAAACAAACATTTAATTTTGGGGACTTAGTAAGGAACCAGTACTTTCACCATATCAAACATGAAGATGGACTCAACGTAAACAATTTCCTTCTTAACTGGATGATTTGAGTATTCATAGTAGGATTCATACAAACAATTGAGAACATTTACAAGCAGAAGCCTATACCTCAGTTAGTTAAACTTGGCTCCTTTACAGTCAATGGAAGAAATAGTTACATTTATCATGCAATTAAGTTGACCTATTTTGGTTGACTAATCTGTGATGAGATGATTTGTACTTTACAAATGATGAAAAGGGGAGTAGAGGGTGACTGGCTCAAACTATAGACAGTTACATTTAGAAAGATGAATCTCAGCCCTGAAGTCTCTAAGGATATCACCAGCTATGACTAAAGAATTCATCCATACTTTTCTTAATAGTACAAATCATTGCAGTCAGTGCTGTGTAAAGTATGATTCATTTCATCCTGTTGTAGATGTCTAAAATAGACTCACAGAAATGTTGGATGGAAGGTACCTTTGGAACATCATCTGGTCCAAACTCCATTTCAGAGCTGGGCTCTCAAAAGCACTAGATCAGATCAATTATGGCTTTGTCAATATAAGCATTGGGAAGCTCCAGAATTGGAGACTTCACCAGCTCTCTGAGTAACCTGGTTCAGCAGCGCGCTTCTCTCCTACTGATTTTGTTTTTCAGAATGTCCAGTATGAACAAGTAATATAGATTTTGTGACAAAAAAGTATTTGGTCCTATCATCTTGGTCTTCATCATCAAGAGGCCAGTATAGCAAGACCTGCTGGTCAAACTAAAGGACAAGAAGGAAATGCACAGGCAGTGGAAGCAGGGACAGGTATTCTGGGAAGATTATAGGGACACTGCCCAGTTGTGTAGCGATAGGGTCAGGAAGGCCAAGACACAGCTGGAGCTGAACTTGGCAAAGGATGCAAAGAATAGTAGGAAGGACTTCTATAGTATGTCAGCCAGAAAAGAAAGACCAAAGAAAGCACATACCCCCCCTGTGACAAGTAAGACTGGCAAACTGGTGACAACAGACAAGGAGAAGACTGAGGCACTCAACAACATTTTTGCCTCAGCCTTCACTGGCAACATCTCTTCCCACACCTCTCAAGTGGGTGGACTGCAAGACGGGGACCAGGGGAGAAAAGTCTCTCCCACTGTAAGAGAAGATCAGGTTTGTGACCACCTGAAGAACCTGAACATACAGAAGTCTATGGGACCTGACGAGATGCATCCCAGAGTCTTGAGGGAATTGGCCGATGTAGTTGCCAAGTCACTCTCCATGATGTTTTAAAAGTCATGGCAGCCAGGTGAAGTCCCCAGTGACTGGAAAAAGAGAAACATTGCACCCGTGTTTAAAAAGGGTAGAAAGGAGGACCCTGGGAACTACTGACCTGTCAGCCTCACGTCTGGGCCTGGGAAGATCATGGAAGAGATCCTCCCAGAAGCTCTGCTAAGGCACCTGGAGGACAGGGAGGTGATTTGAGACAGCCAGCATGGTTTTACCAAGGGCAAGTCCTGCCTGAGCAACCTCGTGGCCTTCTGTGATGGAGTGGTTACATCAGTGGACAAGGGAATAGCTACGGATGTTGTCTATCTGGACTTCTGCAAGGCGCTTGACATGATCCCCCACAACATCCTTCTCTCTAAATTAGAGAGAGATGGATTTGGTGGGTGGAGTGTTCAGTGGATGAGGAATTGTTTGGATGGTTGCATCCAGAGGGTAGTGGTCAAACAGCTCAATGTCCAGATGGAGATTGGTGACAAGTGGTGTCCCTCAGGGGTCTGTACTGGGACCAGAACTGTTTAATATGTTCATCAATGTCATAGGCAGGGGGATCGAGTGCACCCTCAGCGAGTTTGCAGATGATACCAAGCTGAGTGGTGCCGTTGATATGCCTGAGAGACGGGATGCCATCCAGAGGGACCTGGACAAGCTTGAGAAGTGGGCCCATGTGAACCTCATGAGGCTCAAAAAGGCCAAGTGCAGGGTCCTGCACCTAGGCTGGGGCAACCGCCAGTATCTATACAGGCTGGGGGATGAAGAGATTGAGAGCAGCCTTGCCGAGAAGGACTTGGAGGTACTGGTGAATGAAAAGCTGGACATGAGCTGACAATGTGCGCTTACAGCCCGAAAAGCCAACTGTATCCTGGGTTGCATCAAAAGAAGTGTGGCCAGCAGGCCAAGGAACCTGATTCTGCCCCTCTACTCCACTCTCGTGAGACTTCACCTGCAGTACTGCATCCAGCTCTGGAGCCCTCAGCACAGGAAAGACATGGACATGGACCTGTTGAAGCGAGTCCAGAGGAGGGCCACAAAAATGATCAAAAGGATGGAACACCTCTCCTATGAGAACAAGCTGAGAGAGTTGAGGTTGTTCAGCCTGGAGAAGAGAAGGCTCTGGGGAGACCTTATTGAGAATTTTCAGTACTTAAAGGAGGCCTACAGGAAAGATGGGTACAGACTTTTTAGCAGGGTCTCCTCATTTCTCACATGCTCAAGGCTTCTGACAGTTTTTTACTGTCTGTTAGAACTCTACCACATTTTCCACATCTGTCTTGAATAAGAGGACACATTACTGGGTGCAGCAGACCAGATGTGACCTCAGCAGTCCCAGCCGCCAGGGAATCACAACTTTGCTCAATAGGGTAGTCATGTTTCTTCTAACATAGCCCAATATATTAGAGCTATGTTGTTATTTGCAATGGAAGTTCACTGCTGGTTCATATCCTGCGTGGTGTTGAATCTCCATAATCCCCAGGTGCCTTTCAGGAAGGCTATTACTCAGACAGCAGCTTCCTATCCTACACCACAGAATTACTACACTCCAGGTGCAGAACTTGGCACTGCTGCCTCTTGAGCTTATTGAGGTTTCTGTCAAGTGTCAGTCCCTGGAGTTGTTAATTGAAACATTCGTTACTGAATGCAAGCCAGACTGGAAATGGACTTTGGATACAGTGGGCCAGACAATCTTCAACCTACTCATCAGCTCTTTGATCTAGCCAATACTTCAGCTTCCAAATAAGAATGTGGTGGGAGGATATGTTCAAAGCTTTAATAAATGCATATGTAAACTTTGAATAAATATATATTACACCATTCTTCCCTATCTACATAGCTGGTAACATCATTGTAGCTTTTCACGTTGTACAAGCATAAATTGTATATTCATCTTAACTGTTCCTGATTGCTGCCTTCTGCTTCATGCCTTCGGAACTGAACTCAAAAAGGAATTGACTTAACATTATTCCAGGGACTGAGATAATTCTACAATTTTGAAGATCTCATTTCTACCTTTCTTACAAAGTAGGGGCCTCCTCTGCTTGGCATGATTTTTTCCCCTCTCCTCTTCAGTTTGATTACATCTGTTCAAATGAGTCACCACAGCTGAGGTGGCAACACCATCTGCCTTGTAAGGTTTTGGTATGAGGGATGCATCGTCTCCTAGCCTGCGACAACAGCTCCCGACCAGAAGACGACAGGTCAGAAGTCTTCCACCTGTTGATCCCAAGAGGGCTGTCATTCGTGCAATAGAAGAAAATTTCAGCTTGTTTTGTATAAGAAGACTGAGTAACGGGTATGGTGTTAACGAAGCTATCATCATACTCAGCAAGTAACTCATAATAGAAAGTAACTTTGTTGGCTAGAAAGGAAAACATGTTATTTGTAAAAAGTTTCAACCAATTCTGGTTTTGGGCAATAAATTATCTGCAAGTTTAAGTTACAATAATGATATAATTATGGTAATATGTTAATAATTGCTAATGTAAGTTTGATGTTAATGAAAAGAATGATTTGTGTAGGTAATAAGAATTAGACACCCTAATGTATTGATCTCAATGTGTGTAAGAATATCTTGGAGAATAAATATGTAAAGTAGATAAAATGAGGCGTGTTTAAAGGAGTGATTCTTCAGAGTTTTCCCCAGGGCAGTTTTTATTAATGCCAGACCACCCGCTTCTGCTAGACCATGTGAAAAGGAAAGAAGATAACAAACCGAAACCCTACTGGAAAACAGACACTTTAATTTTAGTGATAAAGAATGTTAACTCAGATCCCCACTTCTGCTGAATTAAATCTCTGAGTTTCTTCAATAAGCTCAGAGTGACTGTTCAGAGATGAGCCTAGTGAGATTAACAAACATTAATTGGGCCTCATCAAACTAATTTTATATGACAATTAAAACTCTTGTTTTGCCAGTAACGTCTCTGGAAGGTCTACTCACAGCATACAGAAAATCAAATACAAGATTTTCTAGTACTGCGGCTTCCATGACAGATGATAGATAGGTCAGCACATCCACCTGTGTATCAGAAGACACAAGTTCAGGTTCCCGATGACTTCGAAGTAAGCAGCATAGGCACCGAGCTGTATGGGGTTTGTTCAGGTAAATAATATACTTACAGTCATCTTTCCCACAGCTCTACATAACTATATAATTACCTACACACTTACTGAGGTATGGCCTGGAATGAATCTTCCCAACTGAGTCTGATATCCACCAAGATATAAGGTCTTCCTAATGTCTTTTAAACTATATGGATACATAAAAAATAAGGTAATGAAAAAAGAAGAGAGTTTTCTAAGCATAGTGGGTAAAACAGCTCTAAGGAGATACAAGTCTCAAATCCCTGTTTCAAATCAAGAAACAGGGAGAACCTTCTAACTAAAGTAAACTAAGTAAAAATCAGTTGGATCCAAGCTATTTCCCACTCTTTTGCCTTTTCTGTCTCAGGTTTTTGATGTCTTTTCAAGAAGAAGCAGAGTTGGAAACTTTCTAAAAATGAGGTAAAATCTTTCAGTACTAGCACAAAAATTTAGCTGGTAACTGTGACGCAGTTATAAACACTTTTCATCTTTTTTAAAAAGATGCAGACTGTTGAATTTGATTTGATAATGTTCTTTTAATTGACTGTACTATGTTGATATCATGCTGTGCTTTAATATTTCATAAGATACAGCTGTTTTATATAGTTTATGAGTTCTGATACTTTAAGGATATTTTAAGGCAATTTATGCTGAAATATGACTAATACAGCCCATCTCTAGATACCATGGGTGCTTGCTGTGGCACTGTTGTGGCACAGCAGAAAAATAAATATATATTTTAAAATATAGATTTGGAAAGCATAATTCATCAGTTACAAATCTGATTTATATTTGGTAATCAAATAGATCATATCCAACTTTTTCCTAGGGCAAAATTCATGCTTAATAAAACTGTGTGGAAAATCTCGGTTTATCCTATTAAGAGTCAAAACTTTCTTTTAGACAAAAATGAAAATTTAATCTATAGTGTTTTAGTATAATGATAATAGTACAGTATGAGACAAACATTTTATCCTGAAAATATATTTTATTTCATTTTTAATGATTCAATCAGTTTACTTCTAGATTACTGGAAAATATTTTTTAAAGCTGAAATTTAAATTAATGGAACTCCAATTAAAAGCATTGCAAAGAACGTATCAACAATTTTGAAATGTAAAAACCCCAAAGTTTAATTTCTTTCAAACCAGATTCTTTCTTCCTATTTACCTTTTGGCAAATTAGCTTTCTTTGTTTAAAAATAGATTTACTGGAAAACTCTTAATCTACACTTATTTTTCATCTTTGACCCAAACAGTTAGTCAACATTTTAGGCTTTTTGATTAATATGAATAATAAGTTAGAAGAATCTAATAAGATTTTAGGTTAGAAGTTATTCACAATAAGTATAAGCAAAATCCTTGTACACAAAAGCCACTCCCACACCCACAAGCTGTAAAAGCCAACCTGGCCGTTAGCTCTACAGAACTCAAAAGCAGCTGAATGTAACCCTGGTGAAAACAGCAGCACGCACTGTGACGGCAAGAGACGGTGATATCATGGTAACCAAACAGGTCTGACATGCTTCCGGTTGCTGAGACCAATCTTTGATTTTGATTGCATGACTTTGATTACCATAGCATATATAATAATAGTATTCATATTTTCCATTATGTAATTTAGAAAATTAACTGCTCGTTAAATTAATTTCAGAAAAGAAGTGCTGTTTGCTGTACATAAAAAGGTTACTCAGTTTTGAAAAATTCTTAAAACTGTGTTTGTTTTCACTCCGGGTTTTTCTTCTGTTTAAAATGAGTTTCCAGGTGACTATGTGGAACTAAAATGGCAAGAGTGATTACCAACGGGAAACTACATGCAGTGTGCCTTGATCCTTATCCTCTGGTGTTTTCATCATTAAGTTTTATATGACATGTGTATCAATGTTTCTTCATTTTCTCTCTGCCTTGAGACTTTGCAAGTGTACTGGAAATACAGCATATTTTTGAGCACTAACATTGAAGCTAGACTGGACAAAACACTGAAGAAAACATGGTCAAAAAAACATGTTTGCTTGGGTTTTTTGTATGTTTGCTTGGTTTTTTTTAATTGTACATCATCCGGATTTCCATTGATAAAAAGCAGTATAAAAGAGCCAGGTATTATTTATTGTCAGGGATAGGGACTATGATACAACTACTGATACTTTTGATTCTAACCCCAGATTCTGAATCTTCTGTAGATACTGTTCACTTGTCAGTTGCAGGAAATTCACTGCACTTCTTGCCAAAAGAGAGCTGAACCAAAAGACCAAGCAGATTGCTGCTGCCTGCTCCCTTGTTTAGGCATGCAGTGACAGCTATAGAAGAAACCTTCACCCTGGTGATATTCCCATAGATTTTCTCCTGACAGTTCTGGACATCCAAGGTAAGCATTCACCAGTGGCTGATGTTACAGGAGCCCATGAGAAACAACATCCTTGTCATGCAACTGTCACAAGTTGGATGACTTCCTAGAGGAGCACATCAAAGAAACAGAAAACAGAGCAAGAGAGGACCTTGGAAAGAGATACTATGTGGAGCATCTCAACATATCTTCAGCAATACTTCTCGGTAGGAATGTCCCAAAGGTGAGGGATATGATGCAGACACCACCCACAAACTGTTTGCTTTGATAAGATGAAAACATTGGTATTTGATTATGAAGAGGAACGGGCCTGTAACGTGTTGCCCTAGCTTCAACTCTGTCATATGACAAGAGCAATTATATATAAATCATGTCAGGCATGATTTATCATGACTGTATTTTCTAGAACTTTGTTACTTTCATGGCTAGTTAGTTAATTTTAGCTAACAAATAATTTAGACAGTTTACATTGTTTATTATTACTATGGTAATAAATTTGCATTTTTACAGAAAGGAAGAAGAATAAGGAAATACGGGAATTAGCCACAGAAAAGAAAGAAGGACAAGGAAATAGAAGAATTAGCCACAGCTGTTCACAGCTCTGACTCAAATCTGTTCTGAATGTTAAAGGCATGGTCATATTTCAAAATGATTCAATTTCAGACTCTTTTGTCATAATGACAAAAATCACAATTGGCATGAAGGTGTGAATAGCCCAGTTGCCTTTAACGTCTAAGAAACACAAAAACAAAGCACTCAAAAAAGGCAAGCACTAAATTAAAATATTGCCCAATGAGTACTCAAAAGTTAGGAAATACCAGAATTAAGGTTTCAAATGTAACCCCAATTTGATACCCTACACTTACACATCATGACAACAGCCTCTGCATGATCACATTGCATTTTGTTAATCGTTGGTCCCAGATTAGAGCAACTGGGCAGAGAAGAGACGAAAAGCCCGCTATGGCCATGAGTGTGACTTTCCCAGCACCACAAAGGAACTCTTTGATAAAATCCAGTTTCTTTGGGAAGCATCCAGAAACCACAATTATTAAATCTTCTTTTTTCCAGTTCCTGCCTCATTAGCTGTGTACCTTTATTTTCTGAAAAAAATTACACTGGTTTCCTACAGTCAACAATCTCTTTCATTATAAAACATGATTTGCAGTCTGTGAACTGAATGAGGAAAGAATGCTATAAAAAAAATTTCATGCGCTAATGTAATTATAGATGGTAATACTTACATCTAAGACAGACTAATTAAGGCTGCATAGGCAACCTTAATTCTGACATTTTTCTAACTTCTGAGTAATTGACCTTGCAATCTCAACACTCCTCATGTATCAATTATAATTAGCTTTTAAAAACATGAAAAAAACCACTGTTGTTAAGGCAGAAAAAAGAGAAGAAATCTTTTCCTCTGGAACCAAGCTGTGCTTTTTTGAGAGTCAAATCCTTCAGAACCACTAGTCAGAAGGCCATGAAAGGCCCTACCGCGTTCAGGCCTGGTACTGTCAGTAACCCCTACATGGGGCAGTGACTAGGAAGGAGAACACACATCAGCATGTGATGGTTTCCCAGATATTTGCTGGCAGAATTGGGGACTGAGGATGCCTGGGGGCAATCCAGGCTTGGTACTATTGCTGTTGTTGCCAGGTTCTGCTGCTCTTGCTTAGTCTCTGTAGTCCTCTGTTTCAACCTTTCTCATCCCTTCTCCTTCCCCTGCTACTGCCTTATTTTGTTTTCTCATCCTCATGGGCCTTGGTCCTTGCACCTCTTCTTCTTCTGAGCAGTGGAGTGGCTGTTTCTTTCTGCTCCAAACTGCCCATACTCAGCCTGCTTCTTCTCAGACCTCATCTCCAATGAAAAAAGTGCTGCCACCCAGGAGAAACAACTGCACTCAAAGCCCTACGCCACTGCAGCAGCACAGGATCACGGCATGCACAGGGTGTGCAGAACCTTTGAAAAATGAACCATGAAACTCTCTGAAGCTTCCACTGAAATGCAATCTTGGAGGAAGTTTTTTGGGTATGATTTAGCACTGGTCCACTTCCATACAGAGTCCAGAAGGTTAGAGCCACAATGTCAGCTGTCAAAACATGAAAACCTTGCCTCCCTGTGAAGCAGTCAAAATATTGCTTTTCTTACCAGTGTTTTTAATATGACCCTGCAATATTATCTCTCCAATCTCATTGTGAGAACCCCTTTACTCATGTTTTATTTATTTTTAAGTAATTCAGAAACTCAAGATAGAAAACTTCAGTGTAAATATTGGAGTAGGGTAAACTTACAGGTTCTGTAAAAAAAAGTGTCACTGAGAAGTGTTTTGGAATCAATATCTCTATCTCCGTTCCACAGACAGTAATTAGCAGAAGGCTTTGAGTTCCAAATAGTAGACAAAAAATTAATTTACATCGTGTGAGAAGCACAGAAATAGAAATATTTCTTTTAGAATAGTTTTAAGTAAACAAAATGATATTGCGTAGATGAGTTCCTAGTGACAGTGGTAAATCTTGTTTCAGTTCAATCTCTGCTTGAATTCCCTTGCTTGTCTGGGGGAGGAGAAAATCAATATTTCTTTTCACATTTGCTTTTACATGCTAACACAGTGAACTAAACCTTGACCTGTAGTTAGTAATCAAAGTTACATAGGTTTTTCAAATGACTAAAAAGAGTCCAGGCCTAAGGAATTACATTGATAAAACAGAATCTGCTTTGGCCAAAATTACTTTGGAAGAGAAAAATAACATAAAAGTGCCATTTTGGAACCCTGGTATAGATTCAGTTTGATTTTCATGTTACAATGTCAGAGGAAAAAATGCCACCAGGAACTGTGACATTCTCAAGTGATACATTCTTAATATAGTATCTGAATACTTCACCAGATGCTGCCCAGGGAGAACACCATCCTAAGAATTAATGAATATAAACAAGCAATAAATAGATTTAGAGTTAACATTTTCTCACCATTAAAACAATGAGATTCTGGCACATTTGCAAAGGTAATACATGTATACAAGAGCATATGCAGTTGGTTTCATCTCCCCGGTGCACATATTTGTATTTGAGCTTCTCATCCTGGGCTCCCCTTATCAGTGAGGAGGAGGAGGGGGCAATTCTAGGGCACAGTTAGTCTCTCACTAAACTAAACCTCTGAAAAAAGAGCCGTATCTAAATAACAGTGTCAGGTGTAGTCATCTATGTTGTAATCTACATTGAACTTCATCTCTGATGTCACAAAGGCATTTTTTTTCCAGATGTCTTTCTTTTCTTTTCCAGATAAACTCTAGACTGTTTTAGTTTTCACTGGCTCCTTTAACAACCTTTTTGTTTGGTTGGTTTTTTAATATTCATCAGAAAAAGTGACTGGAGTATTCCTTGAGATCAAACTCTGTCTATTCAGGGAAAATACAGAAATCATCTGATAAACTTGATACTCAGTTACTCTTTTTAGAACCTGTTTATTTATAGTTTGAAGAGTTAGCCTAAAGCAATGGTAAGTAAAGATAAAGACTAAGATTAATTTCAAATTTGAAGAAGTTTAGAAAAATTTAAGTAAAAAAAGAGTGGTGGATATTCCTCTCTCTATTGTATTTACTATTAAAAAGAGAGGACAATAGAAGTAGGTAGTGGGCAGAAGTGTGTAAAAAGGTAAAAAGTATATACTTTTTAAAAAATCATTAAAAACTACTGAAAATTTCCCATGGTGTGTTGTTTTCCATTACATTTTTAAATAAAGTGTAGTTATTCAAGGGTTTTTAAAGTGTGTTTCCCCAGGATAGAGACCATTAACTTATGGACATGGAAAGGTGTCAGCAGCTAAAATAGTATCAAAAGGCAAAGATTTACAGAATTAGTGGGATTAAATAAAGCTATGAAGTAGTAAATAAGAACATTGATGATAACGATAAAAATAAATTAGTTTATTTGCAGCTGATCACTGTGGATTAGATAAACAGAAGAACAGGTATCAGTTAACTGATGGAAACAAAACTGAGTCATGTTGTATTGGTTTAGCATTGACAACAGTCCAACTCTCACCCAGCCGCTGTTTCACTCCCTTCTCACACAGCATGGGGCGAAAGTAGAAAGAAGGCAAGAAGACTCATTGGTTGGAGATGAAGACAGATTAATGAGGAAAGGAAAAGCTACGTGTGCAAGCAATGCAAAGCAAGGCATTCATTCATCGCTTCCCATCAGCAGGCAGAGGTTCAGCCACTTCCTGGGAAACAGGACCTCAGCACACAGAACGGTTGCTTGAGAAGACAAGCGCCATAACCAGGATGCACACACACCCCCCTTCCCCTGATCTTTTACTGCTGAGCAGAACATCATACAGTATGGGATATCCCTTTGGTCAGTTAGGGTCAGCTGTCCTGGTTGTCTCCCCTCCTGACCCCTTGCCCACCCCTGACCTGCTCATTGTGGGGGTGGGGATGGGGTAGTGGGAAAGAGAGAAAGCCTCGATACTGTGCAAGCGCTGCTCCGCAATAGCCAAAGTTTTAGCCACAAATGCAAAGCACTATATTGGCCCCTATGAGGAAAGTTAACTCCAGCCCAGCCAGACACAGCACACATGTCTACAGCAAATATTCTTAATGTATGCTCAATACAACGGTATTTTTTATTTGAAAAATTTCCCAAGACAAAACATTGAACTCTTTCATCCTGCTTTGATTGAGTCTTATATTTTCTGATTCTTTCTTTGAATCTGCAAGAACATTAGATATCCTCACATCGATTAATTATAACCTGTGACTTTGCAAATGACCATTCACTTCCAAATAAAAACTATATTCAACTACTTAAAACTTAAAAATTAAGGCTGAAATGCTATATTAACTAAGGTAAAATAAATATTAACCTTACCTTGACATACTGTATTTTCAGCAATGGGCTTAAGCAGATAATAGACATCATCAAAGAAAGGTTGGACCAGATGATCCCTGAGGTCCCTTCCAACCTGGTATTCTATGATTCTATGATTCTATGATTGGATGATGGAATTTCTGCTGGGGAAAAAAAAGAATCATTTTTTCAAAAAATAAACTAAGCTTAGTTGATTTTACAAATTAACCTAGGAAATGTCCATTCCTGCCCCCCAAAGTCATTGTAATATTGCATCAGAAATTGGAGATGAAATTTTGCTTAGAGCCAAACTGAAACACATGCACAAGAAATAATGGAGCATGTAGATTCAGAAAGACACAAATAACTTGTTGTAGTGTAAAGCATCAGAATATCCTGGCAGTCTGCCTTATTTATGAAAAAAGGTTTCAATAGCTAGAGGACGTGAAGTCAGAAGGTTATGCCCACATGTAAAGCAAGCAATCTAAATAGTGCCTTCTTCACAACTTCTGTCTTGATTAGAGAATCTTTTCAGTACAGGCTCTAGTCTGACTCTACCAGCCACTTTGATACTTTATAAATTGTCTCTGGTGACTATAATGAGAGAAAGCTTAAGATCCTCAGTGTGGGTGATGGCAAAAGAATAGCCAGGTTTTCTTTTAAGAATAGCTTTCCTCATGGCTATGCTGTTCCTTTGGACTGCTTTATAAATAAATGGTAATACATGTTTCACTAACTTGGCAAGAAATTATAGTCCCCACATCTTATCTGTTTGAGTTAAAGGTCCGCTCAGCAGCTCCACTGTGGGAATGAAATACACTGGTGTGAATAAATCTGCACATCCAGATCAAATGTGTGAATAGGAGACTTGCTAGGTTTTGAGGGATTGCATAATAAGCAAGAAAATAGGAAAAGCATACTGGACCAGACCAAGGGTCTGTTTGTTGAATGGTCTGTCTTTGACAATAGGATGTGACAGCTGATTAGACAAAGCCTGTGAGGACCACACAAGCCTTTAAAATACAGACTTAGTCTATATTTTTACTGCTCTGTCCTCCCAGCTTTCAACAGATTGTCTAGGGATTTCTGGAGCCAGAGATATTTTTGTTTGCTAAAGTCTTGATGCGTTTCTCTTCCATGAGTTTGTCTTACTGCTTTTTGAACTGATTTGCACCTTTGACATCCAGAGTACTGCTTGGCAGAGTTTCCACAGTGTATGTATTCAGGTAAAAATACATTCCTTGTTTGCTTGTTTCAACCTGTTCAGTGATGATGTCATTTGATGCTCCCTAGTTCTTATACTGTTAGAAACAAGTTTTCTACTCTTATATCCCATGGGATTTGAAGCCCCGCTAAATTCAATCCTACAGGAGTCATATATTTCTGAACTACAATTTAAGTTGCTGTATCATTCAGTTACGATAAATACATTTCTTTCACAGAAGACCAGATTCGTGTTCAGGAAAATTATTTTTCACTGTTTGGACAATCTACTCTCAAAAGAAAAAAATTTGTGTAAAGATTGGTATAATGACAGGTTCAGATTTGTTGCTAGAATTACCTGTCAGATACTTAGAAAGAATCAGGTTAAGGACATTCATTCTTTTACTAATCAGAAATAAAAATAATAAAAAAAAAAACCTTTCCAATTTTAGTGTTTGACAAAAATTGATGTTCTTATGCATTTGCAAGAAATAATAGCACCATTCAGAAACACTCAATACGTTTCATAAGTGCAATGTAAGGTATTGCAAACTCCAGTTTCAGAAAAAAATACATTGCTTTTTATCCCATAAATAAATAGTTGTTCTATGGCAAGCTATCCCAATAAATTTTATCCATAGCCCTAGAAAATTGCAGAGAACAGACAGAACTGTCTGATTGCATTCAGTGTGAGCAAAGAAGTTAAAATTATCATGACATAAAGCAATCATGCTTAATATTCTTTTTAGCTTTCTGCTTAACTCTGCCTTGTCCAGAAATTTGTACCATTCTAGTCATTTACAGTGATGTACAAAAGTATTTTCTATACTCCTAACATGATTTTAAGACAAATGGAGAAGCCTGGGAAATTCATAGATGTCCTCAGTCTTTCTCCATTTCAGGGTTTATTTATGAAGATGTGGCAAAGAGCCACTTTTTCAACTGTCTTGTCCTTACTTTTTTGTCTTATGCAGCTAACCCACAACTAGGTTTCACATTATGTGTAATTATATTGAATGGCTGAAAAATATGCAACTTCAGATTCTAAAGTTCTAAAGCTAAAAGACAGGAAAGAGTTGGTAAATTAATTGTCTGCATCTATTGACAGATGCTCCAACCTGAAAAATGGTTTTGTTACTGAAAGACATTAAAAAAATCAGTGTTTTGCCTCTTTCAGTTCTACCATGAATGATTTAACATTGCAAAGTATCAAAATTAATATAAAGGAAAGCCAGTCAAAATCCTGGGTTGGCTAAAGCTGTCCTCTAGCCCAGGCTTAGGCCAGACTTCCAGTATCGTCCCTCTTTCTAATTTATTTTGCAATGATCACTGTGAAGTTTCTTGTCGCTCTTCCTTCTGAGGTAAGATTTGAAGCTGAGATACCAGCTATATGAAGTCTCCACTACTTCCAAGGGATTTTGTCTTGTTCTTCCTGATTTCAGAAAGTGGTATTAAAAGTGCTGTATGAAAAACAAGAAGAGGGACACAACTGTGAAATGGCACCTGAGAACTGACCACCTCCTGCAGGAAGTGTCAGGGATCTCTTCTATCACTTTGAGTTACCTCCTATCTTGCTCCTCTGATCAACCACTGTGTACCTTGCTGGTTGACCGTGGGGCCAATCCAGCCCAGACCATGACAGATCCCACCTGGCACACCGCACACACAGCTCTGCTGCGACCACAGACTGTTCTCTCTCCCAGTGCATCCTAAGGGGTGACAAATGGGACTCAAGGGGTTTCATATGTGTCAAGCTAAACAAAACGCTGGGATAGGGCAAAAGGACAGGGTTGAGGGATGAGAGGACTGATTGTGAGACTACACCTACAGGGACCAGGCAAGGTGGCTTCATGCTGCAGGTAGAGATGTTAAGCAATGCTGCTCAAAAATTAAAAAAAAAAAAAAGCTAAAATCAATCCATAATAAGAATGAAAATGATCACACAGCAAGAATGAAGCAGACAAATGTTGCATGAGGTACATGTGCACACAAGTGAGGCACAAATGAACTAGGACCTGTGTGTCTCAGTGAGCAAGAGACATTTCCACGGGCAGGCCTGCAGGCTGACCGGAACACCAAAGCAGTCTGCACGAGAGCCTCCCCGGCCAGCTGGCTGGGAACAGACATGCTTACCAGCGTAGATAAGAGACAAAGGATAAAAGGAGCTACGGTCTTTGCAAGGTTTCTCACATCCCAGCCAAAAGAGCACCCATATCACATAGGATGCAAGACATCCTAAACAAAGCAAGCAAAATCATACATGTGGTGTCAGAGTTTCCAGCACTGCGAGACATACTGGGAAAGAAAGTGGATTTAACAACACATATTGCTAAGAATCATGAGATACTTTTGAAATTCCATGTTTAAAAAATAATATCCAAGAAAACCAGACCTTGTGAATTTGGAATCCTTAAGGCTCAGCTTTTTAAAAGAAAGTTGAAATTCATATATAATTTTGTATTGACAAGATCTGAAACTTTCAAAAAATAGTACTAAATATCCACAAAAACTGTGATAAAATCATTAGAGATGACAGTAATGAAAGAATGATAGTCCTGTTGCAAGAATTCTTGTGGAAATGTTCTAAGTGCTATGTAAGATGGTCCATTTTAATTATTACCATGATCCCTTCTGGCACAAAACTCTATCAGACCTGGGTGAAAATGGTAATAAAACAAAACTAGTGGCTTATTGAAATACGCAACTTTCCACACAAGGCACTAAATAAAAGAAATGCTGAAAAAGTAACCTCTGTATTTACGTTGGTTTAATGTACTCTTTATTGCCTAGATATGGTGGAATAGATAAAAATTCTTTCTCCTGGATGGGGACTGCCATTTAAATTCAATGTACTGTGGATAAAATATACTTGGTAGAGAAGTGGAAACAGGCATATAGCACGAAAAAGCGATTTTTGTCACCTATGTTTAGAGGCAAATGTTGGAATTGGGAGACAATTAGAAGACAACCATTCTAAATGAAAAAGCTATTCTGTAACTCATTCTGTAACTCACTCTGCACATGGAATTGCTGACATAGTTTGCTGTTGCAATTTTTGTCTTTGTTGAATGCCAACAAGTTCTGTGTATGTGTTGTGAACTAAACAGACTGGCTCGAATATTGCAAAGGAACTGCTGAATATAATCCCTGAAAATCCTTCTTGTGCTTGGTAAGAGGGACGTTATTTTTATCACAAAATCTGCCAAAAATTGTTAACGTTGTAGTATAACTGTTATTCTCACTTTTTTCTATGAGCCTTGCGAGGAAATAATAAGTTGCACTATCTAATAAATTCATATGATGTCACTAACAAATCAATGTTAATTTTTTATCAGTCTGAATCAAAACTAATATATACTCTGTGGATATTCAACTCAAGCCTATCTTTGTACTTCAAAAATCTACCCAGCTCCAGGTTTCAGACATCCACTTTGCAAGTGCATAGTTCTATTTTTCTTATATTTTAAATTGCTACTGGGTAAAAAAATTGTTTCTCTTTATTAGTCTGAAGCCTGGAAATTGTGTTCTTATATAACCCTTTCTGTTGTCAGGTACTAGAATAAAGTAAATCATTGTCACGTAAGACACAACGTTTTGTTAGTGAAGGTCAGTCATGACATTTAGACCAAAAAATCCTCCTATTTACAGGCTAGATACAGCAAATAATGGTTGTAATTTTTTTTCATGTGTTTGGTTAATTTTTCTCAAAGGACATTTGGACATTTCTGAGAATAAGGAAAGCAATGGCATTTCCTTTGCTGCAAGATCGTGTTCTCTAAGAAATAACTCAGAAAGATGTTTGAAGGAAGAACAGAATTAGCATAATTGCCATGTGCCCCCTTTATGTAATGTTCTACAACGCTTTAGAAAAAGCCAGTAAGACTTGTTTGGATTTTGAGATAAATAAAATATAGTGTCAGAAATCCTTACCTTGCAAATCCCAACTTTGCAAATCCCACTGGTGTCTATAGGAGTCAAGTGACAAATTCTCACAAAACCATAGTACAGCGTCTCTGAAATACTCACTGATTCTTTTGGTCCAAGTTATGACTAAATGAGCATATTTGCTATTATTAGGAGCCCAGATTATGCTACTGCTTCACACTGGACTGTTACAACAGCCTTAGATAAAAAAATACACTTTATTACTCAAATTGGATCACATTTTTCTCACATGTATGCACATATTTTCAAAGCAACTTTAAGTTTGGTCATATATTGTTAAAAATAACACAATTTGTACTCTGATTTCAATGAAACTGTGTATCGTGTATGCATTAAAAAATTAATTATTTGTTTCTTTTTTCCTGGAGACATTTTGCTTTAGCCTGTTAAAACATTATTTTGATCCCATATGAAACCAGTTCTAATCACCATGAGATTTTACTCTCCAGCTAGCAAAATAAAAGCAGAAGACATGGAACAATGAACTAAAATATGGCCTGCAAAATCTCAAATTCCTCCTAAATGACATCACAGTAATTATTAAATAGAAAAAAATCCAAGAAATATTATATTTTCATGATAATGTAAATCCCAGAAAACATCAGTAATTGTGTATATGATCATGTATAAAACTCACAAATTTATGCTAAAGTATTTTTAATATTGTGTACTGATTACTAAATTAATAATTCATACAACTAATTAACCATGATTATGTGAATTGCAAACAACTGAAAACCAGTGTTAACAGGTGATGCATGCGGTTTACTGTGAAAATAACTATTAAAAATCTTTGGGTTTACCTTATGTCTTCTTTTGCAGCCTAATGTAAAACAACCTGTTCCAAACTATTGACCTGGAAAAGTAGATTGCAGTGAGATCCTACCTATTTCCAGTGCTCTTGATACTAGCCCGCTCTCCATACTGAAGGGTGGGGCAATTCAGAGCTGCTCAGCCTGTCAGAAGAAACAACGTACCTAAATTTGTGATTGCAGTTCAATGGACAAGAGACCTAATGTCTTAACAAGACCATGCAGTCCCACTGGATTGAGGAAGCTGGAAGGAGGTGTTGAGGTGTGACCTTTTCCTGAAGGCTTCCTTTCCAGGCACCAGTGCCCAACTGGAAGTCACCCAGGTGGAGTCTTCCATGAAGATAAAGCAGGTGCATCTGGGGCTTTCAGCAGCTAGCCTGTGGTGCAGCAAACTGGCTGGACAAGCTCAGGTCCCTCACTTAGTCAAGGGCCAGGGTAAGAAAGGAGAAGTTTCACAGGTTCTCTGAAGCTCGTCAAGTTGCTTAGTTGTTGCAGCAACGGTGTAGGAAGGGCTGAGAGCCTTTCACAGGAATACACTGGAAAATACAAGGAGTCTGAGACTTGCAATGTAAGTGCTTTCACTTAACATCTGCCGTCAGTAAACTAAAAGCAGCAGAGCTTATCTTATAAATCTGGGTGGAGGCCAAATTTTATGCCTGCTTGACCTCAAAAGACATCTCCAGTTTAAGTCAGTGGAGGAAGCCCAGAGATATATTAAAGGTAGTGTTTCCTCCATGTTAGTGTCGTTCCTCCACCTTAGCACGTTATAGCTCACATCTACATTATGCCTACCATAAATGCAATAGAAATCCTCCCATTGTCTAACCAAAGAAAGAAAAAGCAAATTTTTAAATAAAGCATAATTATGAACTGTCCAATATACACAATAGCTCAACACAGAGTTGATTGTGACCTGTAATGAGTTACTCTTGACATACTGTGTCTTTGTATAAGAATGAAATTTCCTGTCTTCATGAGCTACCTGATTGCCCAAAGATTAATTTCCAAAATGAATTGCTTCTTAATTGGGGGGGTGGAGGAGGGGGGAAGGGGGAGTGTCTGTGTATTTTGGATACTTCCTGAGCTACTATTATACATCAGATAAACAGGAGTTTTCAGTCTCCCGGTTTTGGCCATGAGCTCCGAATTCCTTTGCAGATCTGCCCATGAGTTTCTGTGGATTTTAAGCAAACATTTTTTCATACTGAAAAGCATTTCATTAGTCTCATAGATTTAAAATTTGTCTAATATTTTCTGCCTTTGTAAACTGATCTGTAAGTCTTAAAATACAGAATAATGATCTATCTTTAAAAACTTAAATAAAAACCTGGTCAAATATAGACCATATAAACAATAAAAATAATAAATACCAAGTAAACTATCTAAAGGAAAATTCATCTTCATTTTTACTATAAACTATTCAGACAAGGAGGACTCATCAAGGCATAGACAGTAGATACTATTGGTCTTCTGGCATCTAACAGCTAAGTGACATCTCTGCTTATTTATCTTCTTTCCATTGTAAATGGATATTTTTATTGATGGTCTCTGAATTACTGAATGGGCATCTAATTGTGCTTTTATCAGCAAGCATGAAGTACAGGATTTCCATAATTATAAAATTTTACTACCACCTCTCTCTGTCTCTGGCATAGGTAGAGTGGGCAGCAGTTATCACCTCCCCTCCTAAGGTGATTTAGAATCATAGAATCATTTAGGTTGAAAAAGACCTTTAAGGTCACTGAGTCCAAACAGACAAAAAAAATATTTACCACATCCCTTCTAGAACTAGACCCAAATCTACGCTTTGCAATGTTTATGACACAAGAACTGAGATAAGCACCAGATCCAGGACAGTGACAGAGTTACCTTATATCATTCCCTACATGCATTTATGAAGCTCCATCATAATGGTATTCAGAAGGAATATTGCAGCAGGCTGTCCTGCAGCCTTCACCAGTGATAAGTAATTTGCTTTTAATTTCCACTTCAAATTTGTTTCTGGTCATTTCAGACATATTTGCTCACCTGTAGACTTTAGTAAGGCCTTTGACACAGTCTCCCATAGAATTCTGCTAGAGAAGCTGGCAGCCCATGGCTTAGACAGGTGTAGTCTTTGCTGGATTAAAAACTGGTTGGATGGCTGAACCCAGAGAGTTGTGGTGAATGGCGTTAAATCCAGTTGGCAGCAGGTCTTACGTGGTGTTCCTCAGGGCTCAGTTTTGGGGCCAGCCCTGGTTAATGTCTTTATTGATGATCTGGATGAGGGGATCGAGTGCACCCTCAGTAAGTTTGCAGATGACACCCAATTAAGCAGCACTGTTGATCTGCTTGAGGGTAGGAAGGCTCTGCAGACAGATCTGGACAGGCTGGATCGATGGGCTGAAGCCAAGTGCATGAGTTTTAACAAGGCCAAGGCCAAGGCCAAGTGCCGGGTCCTGCACTTGGGTCACAACAACCCCAGGCAACACTACAGGCTTGGGGAGAAGTGGCTGGAAAGCTGCCTGGCAGAAAAGGATCTGGGGGTCCTGGTGGACAGACGGCTGACCATGAGCCAGCAGTGTGCCCAGGTAGCCAAGAAGGCCAATGGCATCTTGGCCTGTATCAAGAAGAGTGTGGCCAGCAGGAGGAGGGAAGCGATTGTGCCCCTGTACTCAGCGCTGGTGAGGCCGCAGCTTGAGTACTGTGTTCAGTTTTGGGTGCCACAGTATAGGAGGGACATTGAGGTGCTGGAGCATGTCCAGAGAAGGGCAACAAAGCTGGTGAGGGGTCTGGAGAACATGTCTTATGAGGAGCGGCTGAAGGAATGAGGATTGTTTAGTCTGGAGAAGAGAAGGCTGAGGGGAGACCTTCTTGCTCTCTACAACTACCTGAAAGGAGGTTGTAGTGAGATGGGCGCTGGTCTCTTCTCCCAAGTAACAAGCGATAGGACAAGAGGAAATGGGTTCAAGTTGCACCAGGGGAGGTTTAGGCTGGACATGAGGAAAAAAATTTTTCACTGAAAGAGTTATCAAACATTGGAAGAGGCTGCCCAGGGAGGTGGTTGAGTCACCATCCCTAGATGTGTTTAAGAGTCATGTAGATGTGCTGCTTAGAGACATGGTTTAGTGGCAGACCTGGTAGAGTAGGGTCAGTGGTTGGACTAGATGATCTTAAAGGTCTTTTCCAACCTAAACAATTCTATGATTCAATGATTGCATTGTCTCTCTTTTAGGCGAGGATGTATCTATCACACTGAGGCACAAATCTACTGGTAGACTTGGGAAAAGGCGGTTCTGGGGATTTTAGCCCTGCCTTGGTACTGACCCACGGCAATATTTGTTGCTAGGTCTTCTGGCATTAACATGAACACAAAACTGACCATCTTCTTCATGAAATCAGGGCTGCATCAATGCCTGCAAAATACCATATTTCTAGGAGTCTTCAACAGGTCTTACCTTTCTTTGGTTTTCCAGGGATTTTACTGACAGCAAATATGATTTTCTGAATATCACCCAGATGTTAGGGCAAAATTTGGCAGTTCACTGAGAAAGTCAGGAATTTTTAAGTAAGCTTGGATCCAGCACTGGGAGCCAAGATGAGGCCACAACACCCTTCTGCTGCGATAAAGAAATGACAGCTTGAAAATGTCATTTCTGAAAGAGCTGTTACTCTTCGGCATTTTACACTTTGGTTTAGTTAATGCTAACTAAATCAGTAAAATGAAAGTATTAGTGGATTTGTTTTGTATCCTTTCTACAGGGTAGCACACTTAATACTCTCAATATAGTGATTTGCTTCTGAAATATAATGCACAGCTATATAGAAAGGAGGAAAAGACACAAAGTTAAATAATTCAGGAACTCAGGAAAATTAAATGTCAAATAAAAAAATGTGAAAATAATGTAGCCTCATTGGACTCAGAAAAGACAGGTGATAACTTCCTTCTACTCTCCTTTATTTTCTAATTTTATTTCTTTTTAAATATCTTTTATTACGCCAAAAATTACTTATGAGGTCCAGTTAAGTAAAACCAATATTTTTCAGATCAAAAGTAACATGAAAAGTAGGATTGAGATCGTCTAACTTTAACCACAAAAAAGTTACTCTTCTAATTTAACTAGTCATCTAGGCTACTTCCAGAGTAAATAAAAGAAACAGGCATAATCTATGAGCAGTTTATGCAAATTATGTTAGAAGACTAAGGCATAGGAAAGGTGGATCAATGACTAGCCTAGCTCAAGTGGAGCGAGTAAGTGAGATGAATCCCGTAACATCTCTGAAGCATAGAGGTTATTTTTGCTTTCTTTTTTAAAATAGCCATATCTTTCATAGGCTCTTCATCCCAATACTGATTCCTGATATTACACCAATAAACACGCTGTCAGCTCTAAATTCTTTATTTAATGTAGAACACTCTCTTGTTCATCATTACAAGATGGCCATATGTGTGTATATCAGCATCAATCACAGCACAATGAGTCTCCAAATGGTTTTAATATTTGACAGAAGCAGAAAAGAAATCTGCACAAGTGGTGCAGCTCAGTGGTGACAGCACAAAACTTAATAGAATCCATTTAAACTATATCCTTAAAAAATTAAATCCAAATGCTGACTCCCATGTTTCTGCCTTTAATTTAACAGCTCATAATCATTTGTTCATAAACAACTCCATTTTAGTCCTCTTCATGTAGAGATACTACAAAATCAACTAAGTTCGGGATATAGGTTTATATGATTTTCTCTCTTGATATTTTAGTTGTTTAATCATATTAATATAATTTTTCCATTACTCTTTGCTTAGAAAACTACACAGAAAAAAATTTAGCCTGAGACAACAAGGATAGTGAAGTTTTGAAGCTTGATTCTGAGGCCAGGTCATCAGGTGCAACACTTTGATTTTCCCCCATTGTGGCCTTTTGGGTGGTATTAAAAAAACCCACACAAATTAATATGTTATTCTTTGGAATTCACCACATTTCATGGCTTACTTAATACTAATTAAATATAAAATTGGAAAGTTGCAAATTATTTATCAGGTATGCAAATGTATGTTTGTGTTATTGAATGTTAGTTTAAAAGTACCTAATGAAGGCATACAAAGTAGAAGTTTTTAATAGCTTGCAGCCTTCTAGTCATGCTATAACTACCATTTGTCATAGCTGTCTCATAGCTTTTTCATAACCTCTGCAAAAGAAATCAAAGATTTCAGGGCTGCTCCTGTAGAACAAGTGTCCATCATGACAGGAATTGATGGTACGTGTGCGTGCAATCTCAGTAGGAAAGTAAGTGATTAGAGGGCTGTTAAAGAAGCTATTTGCACTCTCCAATGTTAGGTATCTGTCTTAGATAGCTAAAGGCTTTGTTGGCAAGCAAGGATGGTGGCGCTTGAGACAACTGATGAAGTTGCTACCCTTTCCCGTCCATTCAAACTAACTGCTGCACAGATTTCTGAGCTCTTTGTCAATCACCTCGTGATTGCAGGCTAAATTCAGTTAGGTATTTTTCTCTCAGAAAATTGCACTGTAAACTCTCGTTACTCAGGATTTGATTAATGTCCATTTCAGATGTCCCTGCAACAAGGGTAGAGCACAGATGGAGGCCAGCCACCCATCTGAATTAAGCCATTCTTACCTATCAATCAGCATCTGTAGTTTATAAAAAGGATGTCTTAAGGAAAAGTATTATCAGTGATATCTTACTGTAAAAAGCTGAGACGTTCAGAAATTGATTAATGAGCAAGTCAGGAGTCCTTCAAGTGAGAGCAAGATAGAGAGGTGGGTGTACCATTCTAAGGCAAGCTCTCACCGCTCATCCATCAGAGACCTATGTTAGCAGATGAGTCACTTTAGTTTCCCTCTTCAGTCAACAGAGAAAAAGGCTTCTCTAAGGGTGAGCCAAAGCTGGAGTCTAACTCAGCTCCACTCAATCCTTTGACTAAATAGGAGGACTGCAAAGATGCCTAACTTAAACACAGAAGTTAGACTTTGTGAGTACTCCTTAAAAACAAATAAATGGTCCTTTGAAGTCTTGGCAAAGTCCGCTGAAGGCACATTTCCACAAATTACTTAGCCAGTGGCTACACATCCCATCCATTCTACAAATAGAGTGTACAGTACATTTCAAGCACTACATACCCCAGCTTTTCATGAAGACTGTGTCAAAGAGTACTGAAAAAAAGGTGTAGACGGGGCAGTTAAATTCAACTTTCTTCTCCTCCTCTCCAAAAACTAGCAAGGACCAGGCAAAAAATCAACAGATAATAGCAGAAAATACATGTGATTTTCTAGTCCTCTTTTATGTTGGCAGTCTACAGTGGTCTTTTGAGCTCTGCACTCTATTCAGGTTTTTCAGGAACAACACAATAAAAAGTGATTCTGACCCCGAGAAGGCAAGTCATTTTCTGATGCTGAATTTCCCATGCCTCTGTTTTCGCAGTGTTTGATAATGCAGTGGGCAGCATTCAAAGGATTTTTATCTCTGAGTATAGATGGTATGAGATGTGCAAGTATTAATACTAAAGTCTAAGTTTCTTCTTTTCCTAAGCTTCATTGGAAAAATTATCCTTGAATCAATGGGGTCACATCAATGATGGGTGTCACACACAATATATGTTGCTTTATTAATTGTAAGCATTGTTCAGGTCCTTGAATGCATCCAGAGGAGGGCAACAAAGCTGGTAAACGGCTGGAAGGAATGTTCTATGAGGAGTGGCTGTGATGGCATGCTCCACCGCTGTGACTTTTATCTCCCATCACCCTGTCCAAGAAATAACCACCCATGGTGATCATAATGGGTGCATCTAGTTGTGGTGGCTGCATCCAACTCAACATGTTTTTGGGGGAGACAGATGACAACATAATAGCCAAAGGCTAACTTGAACAATGTGCCTACCTAACCACAATACTGGTACTGTGGTCAATATGCAACTATAGGTCAATCATCTTACCCCCATAAACAGTGAACAGCCCAAGAGCCCTTTGAGCTCTCCTGCACGGCAGCAGGCTGCACACCAGGATCTCCCCTTGAGTAGGGATGCCTCTCAAGATTACTTCTCAAGATGCAGAGATTCCTTGATGCAACAGATCCTCAGTAAGTGACTAATAGCTTGCTGAACTTTGAAATCTTAGCTAAGTGATATAAAGGATTTATTGTGCATATAGAATCCTTTAGACATAAACCATTGACCAAGTCTGGAACTAGGATTGGATTGAGCCACACCTAGACTCCTCTCTGAGAAGGAGTTTAGAAAGCAAGGGGGTCCTTTCTGAACCTTGACTCAATGGGAAGGTCTCCCTGACAGTTTTGTAGGACCCTGTCCTCTATGCAGTAAATAACCAAGTGTGCTTTGCCATCGAATCTTGTTAAAACACTCACATTTACTGTCAAACCTTGTTAAATCCCTGTTTTATATCAATAAATGTATTGCTGCTTCTCTATAATCAAAATGCATCACTCCATCTGCAATAACACCTAAGGACTCTGGTTTTGTCTAGTTTGGAGAGAAGGAGACTGAGTGGCAGCCTCATTGCTCTCCACAGCTTCCTGAGGAGGGGAAGTGGAGAGGAAGGTGCTGATCTCTTCTCACGGAATCACAGAATGACGGAATCACGGAATTTTTAGAGTTGGAAGGGACCTCTAGAGATCATCTAGGCCAACTCCCCTGCTGACGCAGGAATGCCTAGAGCACATTACTCAGGACTGCATCCAGGCGGGTCTTGAAAATCTCCAGAGAAGGGGACTCCACAACCTCGCTGGGCATCCAGGGATAGGACACATAGGAATGGCTCAAAGCTGCACCAGGAGAGATTTAGAATGGACATTAGGAAGCATTTCTTTACTGAGAGGGTAGTCAAACACTGGAACAGGCTTCGTAGAGAGCTGATTGATGCCCCATGCATGTTAGTGTTTAAGAGCCATCTGGACAATGTGCTTAGTGTGCTTTAACTTGGTCAACCCTGAATTGGGCATGCAGTAGGACTGGATGATCATTGTAGGTCCCTTCCAACTGAAATAGTCTAGACGTCTAAGTCTGTAAGTCTATAAATCTGTACAATGGTTTTAGCTAAATCTCTTGTGCAGCCCATGTTGCACAAGATCATATTTTCAGGATATATGTTAGAAGTCTGTGTAAAAGATTCTGTTAATTGGAAAGTATTTCTGTGTTTCTGGAGTTCTCATACAATGTTTTCTTCCGAGTAAACATGGATGACATTGGTTGCATTAGTACAGCAAGATATCACTATGAATAAAGAACAAAAAGCTATGAACAAAACTTTTTGAAATAGCTGTTAGTAATAAAGGATTTTGGTCTAGCTTGGTAACAAAATATCTTTATGCAGATGAGGGAGCTAAACTTGAATGTGCACATGAACAAGAATATCCTACCTGATGAGTTACTGGAGAGATGTCTTATCCAATGAATAACATCATACTCTGGCTTTATTTTGAGTGCAGACTCAATAGCTGAACAAACATCTACAGCATCAGGTTGGCTACTTGGGTTTTTTTGACAAAACCCAGATACCTCACTGCTCAGCACAGGCAATATTTTAATGGTTAAAACCTGGACCCCTTTAGGCTGCTTTTATGTAAGAATTTAGTGGGCCTACTGTCTGATTTCAGACCCTACAGAAGCTTTTTTAACAAGTTACATCTGCCTGCACCACCACATGTCAGGGAGCAATCTGGTTCTACTGGGCTAAAATTGAAAAAAAAAAAATAAAAAAAAATGCCACACAGTCTTTAAAAGATGTCTGAACATATTAAGCACTTAATTTTTGGTACAGTTTTTACAGTTTTTAAATAAATGTACATTCCTAAATAGCTCCGAAAATAATTTTACAGAAAAGGCACATGTAATCTGTAAAACTCTATATAAACTTATTCCAAGACTTTTACAAAATAAATGACTGGCTAAGCCTAATTAATTACAATTTACTATATACCACCAAGATATGAAAACATCATTGCTTCTAAATAAGTATTTGAAGGTTTAAAAAGTGAACATCAGTGATTTCAGAAGCATTTATTGATTTTGCAGATGATGGAACAGCTCATTCTGGGCGTCATCTCAAAGCATCTGGAGGAACAGAAGGTTATCAGAAGTGGCCACCATGGATTCACCAAGGGGAAGTCATGTCTGACTAATCTGATAGCCTTCTACGATGGCATGACTGGATGGATAGATGAGGGGAGGGCAGTGGATGTTGTCTACCTTGACTTCAGCAAGGCTTTTGACACTGTCTCCCACAGCATCCTCAAAGGCAAGCTTAGAAGTGTGGGTTGGATGAATGGACAGTGGGGTGGATTGAAAACTGGCTGGCAGAGAGAGCTCAGAGAGTTGCGATCAGAGGTGCAGAGTCTAGTTGGAGGTCTGTGACAAGCAGTGTTCCCCAGGGGTGAGTACTGGGTCCAGTCCTGTTCAATGTATTCATCAACGACCTGGATGAAGGGGTAGAGTGTACCCTCAGCAAGTTTGCTGATGACACAAAACTGGGAGGGGTGGCTGACACACTGGAAGGCTGTGCTGCCATTCAGGGTGACCTGGACAGGCTGGAGAGTTGGGCAGAGAGGAACCTCATGAAGTTCAACAAGGGCAAGTGTAGGGTCCTGCACCTGGGGAGGAATAACCCCATGGGCCAGTACAGGTTAGGGGCTGACCTGCTAGAAAACAGGTCTGTGGAGAGGGACCTGGGAGTCCTGGTGGACAACAGGCTGACCATGAGGCAGCAATGTGCCCTTGTGGCCAAGAAGGCCAATGGCATCCTGGGGTGCATCAAGAGGAGTGTGGCAAGCAGGTCGCGGGAGGTTCTCCTCCCCCTCTACTCTGCCCTGGTGAGGCCCCATCTGGAGTCCTGTGTCCAGTTCTGGGCTCCCCGGTTCAAGAAGGACAGGGAACTGCTGGAGAGGGCTACAGAGATGATTAGGGGACTGGAACATCTTTCTTATGAGGAAAGACTGAGGGACTTGGGTCTTCTTAGTCTGGAGAAGAGAAGGCTGAGGGGGGATCTCATCAATGCTTATAAATACTTAAAGGGAGGGTGCTGGGAGGATGGCACCAGTCATTTTACGGTGGTGCCCTGTGATAGGACAAGAGGTAATGGGCACAAACTTGAACATAGGAAGTTCCATCTAAACATGAGGAGGAACTTCTTTCCTTTGAGGGTGGCAGAGCACTGGCACAGGCTGCCCAGAGAGGTGGTGGAGTCTCCGACTCTGGAGACATTCCAAACCCACCTGGATGCTGTCCTGTGCAACCTGCTCTAGGTAAACCTGCTTTTGCAGGGGGGTTGGACTAGATGATCTCCAGAGGTCCCTTCCAACCCCTGTGATTCTGTGATTCTGTGATTAGTTTTGATGGTTCAATGCTCATTTGCCTAATTTTAATGTAGAAACTTCACCAATGGGGTCCAGCCTGCCTACAGAATTTCTTGTCAGTTAGTGATTTTGAAGATGGGACATAGAACAAAATAACTGTGGGATCTCAAACATTGTTTATGAGGGTATGTTTATGTACAGCTTTTGGCTGGGATAGAGTTAATATTTTTCATAGCATCTTGTATGGTGCTATGTTTTGGATTTGTGACCAAAACAGTATTGATAACACACTAGTGTTTTAACTATTGCTGAGCAGTGCTTATACAGCGTCAAGGCCTTTTCTGCTTCTCATACTGCCCCACCAGCGAGTAGGCTGGGGGTGCACAAGGGGCTGGGAGGGGACACAGCCAGGACAGCTGACCCCAAGTGACCAAAGGGATATTCCATACCATCTGGATCATGCTCAGTATATAAAGCTGGGGGAAGAAGGAGGAAGGGGGGATGTTTAGAGTGATGGAGTTATTCTTCCCAAGTAACCACGGCACATGATGGAGCCCTGCTTTCCTGGGGATGGCTGAACACCTGCCTGCTGATCGGAAGTAGTGAATGAATTCCTTGTTTTGCTTTGCTTGTGTGTGCGGCTTTTGCTTTAGCAATTAAACTGTCTTTATCTCAACCCATGAATTTTCTCACTTCTACCCTTCTGATTCTCTTCCCCACCCCATTGGGGGGGGAGTGAGTGAGCAGCTGGCTGGGGCTTTGGAGTGTTGTTAGCCCAGAACAGTCTATTCCAAAGAGGCTGCCTGCATTAGGCATGTGATGTCATGTCATGTTCACTTGCTTGCAATTGGTTACATGGTTATTGTGTATGTAAGTCACCACTGAATTGTTAACTTACTAATAGTCTGATAACTGCCATAGCAACCTGAATATTAATTAAAGGTTATGCAGTTGCTAAAAGAAAAATAGCATACACTAAATGTTAACACATAAAATTTCAAAATAGGCTTTTTATTCCCTAGTTTTTGAGGAAAATTAGTTAGGAAAATATCCCATTTCACTGGAAAAAAACCAAAACCAGTTGAGTGTTTAGAAGTTTTCTGCTGGATGCCTCTTGCATTTCCTTTCAATAGCACAAAACCAAATAACATTAGCCAAAATGTTCTTGACCAGAAAATAATAATTAGAGAATTAAAATTACTTTCTACCTGTAGCAGATTAACAACTGGATTAATGCACAAGGGACCGAAATAAATCACTGATGTGCTTAACAAAAATTTACTGAAAATAGCATACTGACTCTACTGCATTCCTTTACTTTTTCCATTGTTTAACTCCAAGTCTGGTTGCACAGATGCAGTCTAACTAGGTTGTGTCCCGCACAGGAAAGATCTGAAGCAGAGTGAGAGCTGCCGTATAGGGTCATACAGAAATGACATTTATCCTTACTAAATGGTCAGAGGGAAAGAAAAAGCGTGTATAAGATAAGGCTTGGATAAAGCAATTCTGGTCCTCATACAGCTGCCAAATTTCCATAATCTGCAGTGTAGGGACTTTTCCAAGTCAGAGGTGACATCTTCAGGATCATGTTTAGCAGCCACTAAAGATTTATTCTTTCTGCATAGGTCCAATTCCTTTTTGAACTCATTTGTACTTTTGGCCTTCATAACATCTTGTGGCAATAAATTACATGCTCTAATTGTGTTCTGTGTGGAAAAGAATTTCGTTCCTTTTCAGCACCTTTCTAGTGTCTTCTAGGTTTTGGGGTATAAGACATGGACTGGCCGCAAGACAAGGAGAAAGAAAGGCTGAAATTCTTAATGGAAAAGTAATAAATACTAATTACCCTATACTGTTCTTACTGTAATGGCTAGATATGTTGTCATTGGCTTCAGTGGGGGGAGGCGCTGAATATTTTTCTATAGGTGTGCAACAAAAAAGCTTTTGCTGTGTTTCTATAGACTCTGTTTCAGAGACTTCTGCAGGGCTACTACAAATGTCTTAGCACACATTTGTTTTTTACTGAAAAGAGAAGATCTTTAGGATTTGGAATTATGCAGAAAATCTTTCTCCACTAAAACAAGGACCTCACCTTCTTGAGAAAAACAGCTCTACCTCCGTTGTCTAAAGCACATTTTGCAACTTTAAACAGATGTTTTAAAACTGTAACTTGGTGTACGGCTCCAGATACTTTTTCTGATGCCAAGAAGGAATTCGTACAATCCGTTGCATTCATCCCTCACAGATATACTAAGAACTGTTGGATTAAAGAGATCAGTAAACCGACGCAGGCTAACAACTTGCTTTTTCCAATCTGGTTTCACAATTACTGGCATAACTGCAAGGGAAGTGCAAGAATAAGAAAAGGTAGCTAGACAACAGAAATTCCTGAAGCTAGCACGCCTGTCAACCAAAAGCAAGTGAAAGCAGACCCCTACCATCCCATCCTACATCTGCTCACTTGCTATGGAAATAAGACAGCATTAACTGATTTATACATCTCAAGGCCAGAACAGTGTCAGTGGCTGACACGATTTCTGCTAAAGTGCCAGCAGTCATTGCTCTTCAGTAGCAGAGAATATTAATGAGCCTTAACCACAATCTGCTCCAGGACTCCTTCCCACAAGGTGTTACAGAAAGGAGTATACTGCCTATGTCTTATAGGCACCCTCTTACATGGAAATTCCCTTCAGTTTTGTTTCGTGATATATAAGATGTGGAGGGTTTAACCCATAATAATGTGGTGGGTTTAGCTATCAGTTAAAATGCCAATATTTGTCATAAAATAATTGTCCACATTGCATATGGTATGCGAAAACAGATTTTTCAAATGCAAGGCAGGTATAGCTGTATATGACATATTTCAATTTATATCTTTCTGTTTTTCAAAAGAACAAGATTAAGAACACCAATCAAAACTTAATGCACTTCACTAGCAGGTAACATGGGTTAAATTACCTTTTTTATTATTTGAACTGAAACACCATTGTTCAGAACTACAATTAGTTCTGAACTTGCTTAAGATCTTTTGGAAAAAAAACAATTAAAGGTGCTTTGAATTTTTTCTTATTTAGTGGATAGTGAAAAGAACTCAGTTATGCCTATAATAAACTCTTGATTTACCAAGCTTATCAATAACCCACAAATAAGAGAATTCCCAGACCTTAAAGGTTCTTTCTGATATGAAAGCTGATTTTTTATTTAGTCATTTATTTCTCACCAGTAGTCATCCCTCATAGACAAACATGGCATTTCACAGAAGTCATTTGTTCTTTTCCTTTGGCCACATTTGCTAAATTTGCAGTTGTCAGACAAATTATTTAAACAGTATCAGGTTTTGCCTTCAACTTCTTGTTACCAGAAATAAAAACTCCACATTACTGTTAGTCTACTGGATACTGATCCTGCCCTACTTGGGCTGAAATATAATTTGTTGCGCTTGGGAAAAGTAATACCAATTACAAACATAAAAATAACATTTGGATGCAAATTGTTGATAACTACTTGAATTTTAATGCTCTTAATGAAATAGATGGATGATGTTGTGTGAAACATGGCCAGTGTTTTGGAAAGTTATCTCTTGCCTATGTCCATTACAAACAGTGCTGTAAAACATCTGAAAAATTTATTAAACACTCAGAAAAAAGAGAGAATGAACAAAACACAAACAAAGCAGAAAATGCATTTTCACAGTTTCCTTTATTTTCTTTTCTTTTTCTCATGCAGCTTTGTCATATCAGTTCTGTATTCTGTCCAAAAGTCAGTTGAGTCCTGGATTTTTTCTTTGAAGTTTCATGGGATTTTGGATGGTCCATTAATAATCTTGAATCTTTGCCATGTTTCCCTTTAAGATTATATGTAATAACCACAGCTATAGGTATATTAGGCACTTGCCTAAAGCAACAAATTCTTGTGCAATGCGTAACAGCTTTCAGAAAAGCTCTTCTATGTACTTTGGCTGTAGCAGCTCCTGGAAAAGCTGGAATGTTGCTGTTCCCACCTTACTAGGTAATACATTGATACCCGTGAAAGAGTGTATTGCTGCAGAGTTTGGGCAAATGTGGAAAGACAGCAGGTTGCAAAGGATTGAAGCTTGCTCTAAGGAGCGAATGACGAATTATAAGGACATGAATGTGTTTCTGAAATTTCTGGACCAAGGGAGGTGTTCTGTGAACCCTGAGGAACTGCTGCTAAACTACTCACCTGATCCCAGCCTTCATGGAGGGATAAAGCTGTAAATCTGAGCCTTCTTGTGTAGGGAAAACTTTAAAATCCCATCCTCCTTTCTGGATGATTATTCTAGTGACCAGACTTGTAGGTACTGATAGGTAACACTGCCTTGAGTCTTCAGAGTGATGTGTGAGTCATCTGTAAACAAATGATCAAGGTGGGTTCATCAAGAGGTTTCATCCTGGAAATCACCACGTCATAGATATACCTAATTCTATGGGACACAACCCAGGTTTCAGAGCTTCTTTTAAGTACGAGCTGTTGAAAGTCACGCAGGTCTCTGATCAGCAAGCTGGCTGTTATTAAAGCCGTAATTCTTCCCTTTTGCTGTACAGAAACAGAAGGATGCAGCTTAGATTTGTAACTTCTGGGAACTAGGATTGCAGACAGAAGCATTATGCTTAGACACATCATTTTCACAGTCAAAACAATGAATTCATGCTTAACTTCTGCATTTTGCTTTTGCTGATGCAGAGCATTTTAACAGAAACGAGCATACAGTAATAGTACAAATTTGTTCAGTGAAATAGATTTGACCTGTAACAGATGCATTTCAATTTCATTCAGTATTTGTGAATTTGAACTTGCAAGTTATTTGTGTTGCTTCATGTTCTTTATTGTTGTTTGGGTTTTGCTTGGGGTTTTTGTGTTGTTGTTTTGGGTTTTTTTGTGATATGAATTATATGCAAAAGTTATAGCTCCTGAAATTGATGCTTGAACCTACTACATGTACACACATGCAAACAACATTCAAACAACCTTGTCAGATTAACAGAAAGCCATAAAGAAAACCAATTATCAATGTAAACAAAATCTTTTCTGATTAATTTTCAGTGTTAGCTCATACCAGAGTCAAACCTCATCCCTCCAGTCTGGATCCTTACCTGGATCTTTACCTAAAACACTGAAATTTGCTTGAAGGGAAAGTTAAATAACATCCTATTTCAACACTTCACAGACAATCAAAAATTGCCTCCTTCAATACACCTATTATCTTGCAAGTGGATGATTTAATACCTAGGAAGCACAGGTAGATTCTTAGTTTTGTTTTCAATGCAGTAACCATTTTTGTGTGTTTCTGCTCGCATGTGCTTCTCCTCAAGTACATGGAGAAAACTAACTTCCAGTGGTATGGAAGGTCTAGAGTTCTTATCCAAGTCTTGGGGAGTTACAAGTCATCGTTATCTTTTCTAATTAGATTATGAAAACTAGTAGCTGTCTGAAACAGAGGAAACCTGAAATCAATGAGTGTTTCTAAAGTATCCGGCATAAGTGACCAGCACAAGGGTCACAGAGGATATCTGAGGTAAATTCAAGATATCGTGATTCACTTTACATTACTTATTCTGGAACCACATTCAATGTGCTGCAAAGAGATACGTACAGGGAATAAAAAACACCTCTTCTCCTTCCGACTGCTGCCCTTGTAAGTTCCCCATTAATTAGAAAGCATATTTCATTTGTATTAGGAGGCATATTTCTTTTCTATGTGTAGCTGCAGGCCAGGGGAAGATGTGCATATATTTGAAATATACTCACATTATTGATTACTGGTGCTTCAAGAATACTTCACCAAAAAGAGCACGTTAAACATATTCCACAGGTAAATAATGTAACACAATTACATTACTTCATTTTGATAATTTAATAATTAATTAATTTCATTCTGTATATTTCTGCCACTATCATTCTTTTGTTTTTAAACAGTCAATTTTAATAGAAAAATTATTTCTGTTTCATCTGCAGTAAAAATATCTTCAGGACAGTAGTCAGAAAAAGGAATGAGGAAACATTAACCATCCATTTGGGAATGATGCGGGGATCACAGGAGGTGCTGTGCTTCATGATTTATTTCCTTCTCTCGCTTCAAACCAGAGCAGCGATAGAGCCGGTGCTGTTCACACTGGCACTAGCTGCTGTCTGTGATTTTACCTGCAATTCCTCTTTATCCACCAAACCTGACTGACTGTGGGCTCACCGACCCCCTGATTTCCACAAGAGGAAATCCTTCCCCATGCTCCCATGTGCTTCCACGCTCGGTAGGTGTTAGTAGGCGGTCGAACTGATCCTCGGGCAGGGGGGAGAAGGAAAACCCATTTCATATCAGACCATCTTCAGCAGATCATACCTGGTGTTTTGGTGGGTTTATGAGTGGTGCACTGAGAGCAATTAGTGCCTGAATTGAGCTACACGAGGATAACAACAGGCGATTACCCTATTTAACAGCTGTTAAATGGAGTTAATTGCCGGCTATAGGCCACAAGCTGAGCAATTTTGTGCAAACTGTACAAACAGAACAAAACAAACGGATGATGTAGGGAGAAAATGGGTCTGAAAAAATCCTCTATTAAACTAAAATATGCATACAGCTGGAGAGATTATATGCATTGCTGGTGTGAACTATTTGTAGCAAACAGTTTGTCAAATCCAATCCATTACTGAATTGTCTGTGAATAGACAGCATTTCCTATTAATTTCTTCATTACTCACAGCCATTTAATGAATGGTTTGTGGGAACACATTTTTTGCCTAAGGTTTTCTCCAGCAGGGCTAGCTCCTGGTCACCTCATTCTCATTGGACAGTGTCTTGATTTCTATGAAGCAGAGTAAAGAATAACATATTTTCAGAATCTAGCCTTAAATTATAAGGTAATAATCAGCAAATCATCTCTACAAATGGGAAGAAAACATCTCTAAAATAAATTATGTAGAGTTTCTTTTGTTCTCACTGAAATGTTGAAATTAACTGCAAAAGTCCAGACAAAAAGTCTTAGAGATGTTTTTAGATTTTTTTTTTAGATGCTCTGTTGGTTGTCAGGTCTCTGTTGCTATGAGCATTGAGTAATCACAGTGCAGTATATGACCAATAGAGCTGGTTACTGTGTACATTGTATTGCCTAATAGCGTGTTTTAGATTTTACATGGCAGACAAAGGTTAACTAATTTGGAAAGTATAGGTACCAATGTTGGCAAAGGCCTGGATGCTGTTAAGATATTTGTAAGTCATGGAAGTAATCATGGAAGGAAGTAATTTCAGAGAAAGGTGGAGTTTCGTAGGTTCCAAAAATCACTAGAGTAAGAACTCCACAACAGTAAAAGGATATTTCGCATAGGTTTTTGTTTCTTTTTACTTTTTCTCTACACTCATTTGAAATTACTCTTTATGATAAACTACACACAAACAAGCAAAGTAGCTGCAAACAAATGTTCCAACTAACAACAAAGCAGTGGCATTGCTGATCTGCCTAAGCTAAATGTTTCATGCTGGTTGCTTTTCCAAGTGTGAATCAAGAAAGAGGACCCACTACCAAGTACACAGCAGACTTAAGGACCAGTATGGTCTTACTGTTCTGTTGTTTTAGCTCCTCCTCGGCTTGATCATCTGGCAGATTTCTCTTGTTCTTTTTTTGTTTTATTTTGGAAAGAGTGTTATTTTCCCTAAAGTTTATGTTGATCTTTCTACACATAAATATTTCCCCCTACATGTACACTGCCACTACAAGCCATGACAAAATCCTTTAATACCAGTAAGACCCTTTTCAGTGGTGCTCCGTGGAACAAAGGAAGGATCTTAATTTTCACAAAGCCTCATAGCCCATGAAAGTAACTGAACTCTTATTTAGCTGAGAGATGAAACGGCAAATATGTCATCAAAGTTTTTAGAACTGTGAATTTAAAGTGCCTCTTTTCCCTTCCCTTGCTAGAGAGTTTCTGAAGGGGAGGGGAGTGCTGGTATGCAATAAACATCGCTTATGTCTAAGACACGACACTCAGGCTATGACATTGGGTGTTTTGAGTGTGAATTTTCTTGAACTGTGATAACTGCAATTTTAGACTACATTTGATCTTCAAAGAAATCGAATATTTACATGGAATTTGACTTTACAAAGTAAATTACAAGTCTTCTGAATTCAATGATTTTCATATTATCAATGGGAAGGTCATTTCTGTAGCAACTTGTTAAAGGGTATTCAAGAATTGAGCAGCATGGCTTCGTTTTTCTGTGGTTTTGTTTGTCTGTTTGTTTCCCTTTATCATTTATTTTCACTTAGCATCACTCAAGAAGAAAGTCATAAATAAGAGAGAAGAGGAGAAGAACAGGAGATCCAGTGCTGACAAAATGGCCCTGATCATAGAATAATAACCAAGGATTGTGACTCTAGGATTTTAGTTGTACATTATAATAGATTTAGGAACTGAGCTGCTAAACTTCATAGCCACCATCCACCTGCAGAACCTAGTTATAGCTTAGTCCTTTCTTTAAATAATGTGTGTTGTAGTTTAAGTCTACAGTCTGTGTAAATACATACAAAGAGAGAGAAAAGAGACACATAAACATAATCTTCATTTTAATATGGTTATATTTTATACATGTCATTAAATATTTTTATACTCTAAGACCATTTCAGGAAATACAGAATCAAGTAAGGCTCATTACCTTGATATGCAGCACTTTGTTTGGGTAATTAATGAAATCCTTGATTTATAGATATTAGGGAGCTGCTGAATCCAGAAGCCTGCTAGGGGTGAGGCTGTGACAGCTCCATGTCCTCAGGTCCAGCCAGCACCCAGGCTGAACGTGTGTTCCCAATAAACACAAGCCCATGGAGTGCAGGTGGGCACCACCCACATCCATATATTCACAGCCCACCACACAGATCAACACAGGCACACAGAGCACTCACATGAACACCAACAGACTCATCCTACTCCCTTTTCTACTAAGCAAGATGAAGAACTTTTGGTGGGGAGAGATATATATATATATACTTATGGACATTGTAGACAGTGTAGACAGGTCCAGTAGCTGGGCTTAAACAATCAATCTGCCCATCAGTCTACTCAGTAGCTGCCCCTGGATCCCAGTCTCCCCAGTTGGTGGCACATGCACATACAAACCCTTGAGGCCCACAGCCCCACTTTAGCTGCACGTACAGCTACCCTTGCACACACACACACACACACAAGTGGGTCTCCCAGTGTACCCCCAGACCCCACAGTGTCTCCAGCAGTTGGCCTGGACCCTTGATCACTCCAGCTGCCAGATCCTCATGTGGTTTCACCTTCAGAGACACACATTCTCCCCCCAGCGCCCCACTCACATCACCTACTCTCTGGCTCGTCTGGAAGGATCTTCACTAATAATCACACCTGTGCTCATGCCAGTTGCTGACTTCCAGTCCCAGACCCAGAGGCTGTCCCTGAGACCCACACACCCACCTCTGCACACAGGACACAGAGATGCTTACACCAGAAAATAGCTAGAAATGGGGTTTGTTGAGAAGCCAGGACACACTGCGCTGGTCAGGCACAGGGCATGGCCAAACAGGTGCACTGACCAGCCCCCACCTGCACACAACCAGCTCATCTATCCACTTATCCCTCCATTTCCCCACTTGTTCCTCCCCAAACTACCTTGAATCCTCCCTTTCCCTACCCTTGGTTCATCCCTAAAACATGTAGTAAATCCTGTGCAATCAAAATGCCTTTCCCTTGCAGCCCATGCTGAACCCCATCCCATTGACGGCAGTGACTCTTTTGGTGGGGTGATGGAGACCTTCTCATGTTGGCTCATGGTGACAGGTGTCCCCTGGCCCATGGGCTGATGTTTCCCTGGGAGAGCCCTGTGGGGACTGGTAGAGGCTCATGTCTGCGGCAGGGTCACTGGGGGTCCTCCCTGCTTTTGTTCCCTGGCATTCTTTGGGATGGGAATGAACCTTTGGGGGGCTCATCGCTCTCCTACAATGCTCTGGGAGTAGCCAAGTAAGGGTGCTGTTGGAGCTCCCTATCTGCCGTTGCTCCTCGGGACTCCTTTTTGTGCAGAGACTAGCCTTTTATCATGTATCCTAACTAACCTGATCCAAAATCCTGCAAAGTCAGTGGAAGAGAGTGGGCATTCCTGTGAGCTTTGGATCATGATCTAAAACCCTCCTGGCAGCACTTCTGGCTGCCTAGGAAATACAATCTACCTACTCAGAAAATCTTAGAGATGTCCCCCTTGGAATGCTTGTATTGTCAAAATGAAGGTATGTAAAGTAGGATCTCACTGCAGAAGGTGAGCTATATTTCAAACAAATAAAACAGGCAGAGGCTAGCGTGCATCCAGGGAGTCGACAGCAGTACACCATGTACAAAACTACATATCGATGAGGTGAGCAAAGAGGAGAAATAATCATTGCTCTTTTAAGATAATACAGGCATAGTAGAGAGATTGTTTTCTTCTAACCTCACTAGATTGATGCATCCAGATACACCCCTTACCAGGCAGTGCCTGGGAATGCCTGATGAAATATAATTACAAGTTTATGCATGTAATATATACTATCTCCCCTCTGCATAGATGATTATGGATTGGTGCTACTAAGTCTCTGCAACCCTCCCCTGCATGTCAAGATGACTATTTCTTCTGTGCTTGCTCTATTCACCCCCTGGCACGGCTGCAGTAGACAGTCAGTGTGGATAGGTAGTATGAGTAAAAACTACGTACTTCAGAGGAATGCTGCAAGCCTTTCTTGCACTCTTTGCTGTCTTGTCTACTTATACTGTAATTTCTTCACCTTCAGAATGTTACCATAGGACAGATAGCACTAATAATATAGATAAAGAAAGAAGATCTCAAAACTGAAGAGGGATATTTTGACATTTTCTGTAACTTCGTGAAGCATCAGGTAAGATAAATCAGGGGGAAAGAAACCAACTACAAAGCAAAAAACATACTCTGGTATACTCCTTCAGTGCTACACATCAAAATATTTTTACCTTGATACAGTTGTCAAAAGAGTGTAGAAAGCGTGCCACTATTTCTTTTTCACTATATCTGTATTAGTTTTTAGTGGATAACCTCTGAAATAATTAACATAATGAGTAGTGACATTGGCACCTGAGACTTATGGGATAGCACTCTGTGTAATAAATAGACTTCACAGTTTGTGTTTCTTTCATTTCATTGCAGACATCCTTCGAGTTCACCTTATAACTGAAGTGAAATGGAATGCAATGGAGCATGTGTAAATGTAAGCTACTCCAAGTCCATGGTCGGATTTGGGATGTGGGTCATATCTTCCCAGTAGAAGTGGTACAAACAAGGCCACAAACACATACATTAGCACACCAAATTCCTCTCCACTCACTAGCAAACTAACACCTTCCGTCCTTTTACTGTTAATGTACTTACAGAGTGGTGTTTTTTCAGAAATCTTTCCATAGTTGCATCCCTTTTTCTCATCAAAGCCTACAGTCCCATGTGAATGCTTCCCCTAATACTATTTCTCAGCATTTGGTCATGTTAGCATTTTGTGAACTTTGCTGTTGAATTTAAGGACAGCAAAGATAACTTGATTTAGCTGAGTTAATTTATTGCTGCTCCCCCTAGCCACCATCTGAAATAGAATAATTTGCACGTATTTCTTTTAAAAGCTATCAGCTCTCCTGCACTTTATATATATATATATATACACACACACACACACACTTTCCTTCCTTACCAGTTCTGAGGGTTTTTTTTCTTGGAGTTGCTTGCTCTTAGTTTGCTGTTCTCTACCCAATGTTTTGTTAAGGATCATATCATAACGTTGTCACTCTCACCTTCATTTCAGCAACTTCTTCTCATTTTAATAGAATCAGTACAGAAGAGCTTGCTTGTCACCTGCATGTCTCCATCTTCTCTTTAAATAACTTCTTAACTAATTCCAAAATCTTCCTGAACAATTGATTTCCCTTTTCTCTGCTCCCAACAGGCCTCTTGATACCTAAATATTCCCCTTATTACCCGTTATGACACTTTGCTCATTCTTCTATTAGTTACAAAAAGACTTCTCTCCTGGGTTTTACTCACTGTATGTATTTGGTGCCTTAGAGGAATCCCCAGCCACAGCAGTTCCTTTTTTTTTTTCCCTTTTAACATTAGTCACAGAGTTTCAATCAGTCTAGTCTCATGGAGCATCTAAACTAGTATTTACATCTTTGATATAAAGCACATTTCCTGCCTTTTTTTCATTGCTTGTCTCCCTGAACAAATTGTATTCTTCTGTATCTGTCGGAGGCGCAGCATATCCCACAAAGTCTCTGTGATGACAGATAAGTCATCATTTTGATCATGAATTAAGACTTGAAGTACTTCCTTCTACTTCTGTGTTAATAGTTTACAGGCACCTAAGACAGTATAATTATTCTTCCTATAATTCTGTTATGAATAAAGTCCTTGTCCTCTCCTTCCCTATAAATCTTGAGCTTTAATTCTGTAGTTTATATATATTCCTTCAGATTTTAGTTCATTCCATTAGAAAAGAGATAGGTTTAGCTCTTCTAAGTGGTACAAACTGTAATAAATCTACAGAAATTGGAGTGGTACCAATATTAAATCTTTGGAATTGAAAAGAGAATTAGGCCAGCAATCTTTTCTGACTGGAACAGATGTCTGCCAATGATTTTTAAGAATTATTATTACATTATTATTTGTCTTTTTACACTTACCACTACAGTGACAACTACAATAGGACTGGGCCCATGCTGTAGTGAAGACATTAAGTTTTCCCTTTGGAAACAATAATAAATTGTGTCAGTTTTCTAGGCCTAAGCAATTTCCTTGAACAGTGTAATTAATTTGTAAGAAGACCCCAGCCAACTGTAAAGATTGCAGTATAAAATTGCAAATCAGAAACTTGTTGAAAAATAATACTTGCCATAAAAATGATAACAATAGCATGCAAAGTAATTGAAAAGCAACATGTAAATAAATTACTGTGGTGCTGTTCTTGCTGCTATGGTTAATCTTATGTCAGCATTTCCATTATAAGATCCATTTTTCAGGGTTTATGAGTCAGCTATAAAAATTAAAAGAAATCTTTCTAAGCCTAATGTTGGAAGGTCTTGCCTTAAAAAGAGTTTTGATTACAACATCATAGAGGAAAAATACCAACCACTCTTCGTGAAATGAATAGCTCTGTCTTAAGTTGAAAAACAAGGTATCAGTTTGCAAATATAATTTACATTTTTTGAACTGAAATTGAAGTTGGGGATGCAGCTATAAAATTAACTTGTTTTTTTTCTGTCATTCAGCTATTTACAGCATAATCTTAAATGCAACGGGATCGAAGCTAGAGGATTTCCATGGAGAGTCTGCAGAGTTCTCAGGTGGAAGAAGTTATACTGCCACCTTAAATCTCACTGCCTGGCCCACATACTTTGTGAATAAAAACTTGTTAAAACTAAGTTCCACATCATGAAGGACCAAAAATATGTATGTAGTTGAGTCACTTCTGCACGATTATATTTGTACAGGAACAACTCAGTGAAGGCATTTAAACAAAGATTTAGCAAGACAAAACTGAAACTACACCAAAGCCTCTTTCTGCAGGTGAATTTCGTTGGATCGTTTGCCTTCACAGGTATTAAGAGAAGATTTTTATTTACCACTTATTATTTATACAGTACTTTCTAGATTTAGAACATACTATGTCTAAATAATGGAGTAATCAGTAATAATTTGGGATATGAATGATATAACGGGAGGCTGTTAAGGGAAGGTACCATATATGCTTTATCCATACTTAATCTGTAGCTCTCTATTATTGTTGAATACAGACTGCTGAATTGCACAGATCTTCAATCTGACTAAATATAGCATTCCTATGTTTTTATGAGGAGTAGTAGTGTTTGAGAGCATTAGTATTGAGATAATGCTGAAGGACTATGGGCATTATAAAGCAGCAAATCCAGTGCAGTTTCATTTCTACTGAAATGAAGAACCCTGGTGTGAACCATTCCCTGATACCATTTTGAAGGTAAGTAGTTGGAATGCTTAAAAATAAAATCAAGGAATTAAATAATAGTTGTGTGAACGATCTGGATATCAAGAACCAGGAGTTGTGTGAGGTACCAGTGAGTGTATTCTTCAAAAACCTGTTCCTAATAACTACCGTATATTTTGCTTATGAGCAGATATCCAGGAATCTGTATAAAACCTTTGGCTAGACCCCATGTTCTGACTGACACACATTTATGAGGCATTAAAATAACATTTCTAACATAATGGTACATTGGAGAGACAAAAGGCCCTACACAGTGACACCTCACTTTGCTTTTCAGGTTGCAAGATGAGCTACAGTATTCTCATGGTTTGGGCCAGACTAGCCACTGAGGCGAACAAGAGATGCTCTCCCCCACCTCCTTCTCCAAGGAGATGGGGGGGAGATAGAAAGAGACTTACTGAATTTAGAAGGAACTAAACTACTTTAATGAAATATTAATAATAAAATAAAAAGAAAATAATGAAATATATACAAAACCATATCAAGCTCCCAGGATGATGATCATGTCATTGGCATGCACTGGGCAAGTCCCAGACTGGACTCAGTGACAGATGGGAACTGTATTATGGATCTAGATTCAGGATCCGGATCAAAGGCAGACGCAGAGACAGAGTCCTCCTCGGATGCCAGCCGCTGAAGAAAGAGGGGCTGACCCTTTGATCCCTCAGCTTTTATACTGAGCATGAGGCAGATGGAATGGAACACCCTGTTGGTCAGTTTTGGGTCACCTGTCCTGTCCACTCCTCCCCACAGGCGTGACCCCTCTACGCTTTTCCACTTCTGACCCTCCAACAGGGTGAATAACAAATTTAGCTGCTCTTGGTTGTTATAGCAATAAGTATAAGCAAGAGCCTCTCTGCATCCCATTCCTTGGCATTAACTATAAACATGGCTCTTATCACTCTGAGAGTGAACATTTTTCTGCACAAAATGCTGTGAATTTCAGTAGTTAGAAGAGGCCTAGTTAAAAATTAAAATTACTGAACAGAAAATTGGTTCTGTTTTAACTCAAACCAGGACATTCCACCCCTTATTCCATACCTTTTGCATCTTGCTCAGATCACTATTACTTTTTATCTATCAAATCTATACACACAAGTATTACATTCTTCTGTGTTTGCAGTGTAGGTATTTTTGGATACTGGATGCATATGAGTATGAATCTAGGAACTCCAGTTTATTTGCCTGCATTGTTGTATTTACAGATACTAGAAACTCCATTTTTCTGGCAGAGACATTTGTAAGTATCTCTTCCTTCACAAGCTCTTCCTTCCTTGCACATATCAGCAGGACAGAATCACAGAACACCTGAGGTGGGAAGGCAGCTCCAGAGATCAAGTCCAACCCCCTGCTCAGAGCAGGGTCACCTACAGCAGGCTGCCCAGGGCCATATCAGTCGGGTTTTGTGTACCTCCAAGGAAGGAGATTCCTCAGCCTCTCTGGGCATCCTGTTCCAGTGTTTGACCACCCTCACCATAAAAAAAAAGTTTTTTTTCTTATGTTTAAAATAAATTACTTGTATTTCAGTTTATGCCCATTGCCTCTTTTGTATTCCCTGGGTACCACTGAGAAGACTCTGCCTCCGTCTTCTTCACCACCCCCCATCAGGGATTTACACACATTGGCCCAATCCCTCTCAGCCTTCTCTTCTCCAGGATGAACAGTCCCAGTTCTCTCAGCTTCTCCTCATATAACAGATGCTCCAAGCCCTTAATCACCTTTGTGGCCCTTTGCTGAACTTGCTCCAGTAAGTCCATGTCTCTCTTGTACTGGGTAGACCAGGACTGGGCACAGCACTCCCGATGTGTCTCACCAGGGCTGAGCAGAGGGAAAGATCACCTCTCCTGACCTGCTAGCAACATTTTGCCTGATGCAGACTGTCAAGCTGCTGGTATCATTACAGTCATATCCCTTGACTTTAGGCACTGATGTTAGGAATCCATTTGAGATTAAGACACCAACTTTAGGTCTAGAAGTGCACCAGATATCATAATTCATCTAGTTCTATTCAATATTGTTAGTGCGGAATGGAAAGTTATTCAATTCACCTGAATGTAAGTACTCATGATGGGATTCAGTGGTCTAAATGTAGGTGGTTTGTGCCATTTTAGAAGGTCTAAGGTATTCCCCATTCCTTCCAGCTGCCACTCACCAGAAGATCATGTTTGCCATCTTATGTGAATATTTTGGAAACTTTGTGATACCCTAGAAGCCACTGGCAACCTGGGTTTAGACATTAATGTAACAACTAACCTTAGACGGCTGATCACCTTCCAGTTTCCATTTATTACAGCTTTATACATAACTGTGTTACATAACTTTATCCACATAGGCTAAGGTTCCCCCTGGAGTCACCAGAGCTTCTGCCAGAAGCAGTCCAGAGGAGATCATCTCCTTCCGCTTAACTAGCTGAATGAAAATAAAATGGTATGGATACCATAGGCCTTCTGTTCACTGAGTCCTTTCCTTGGACTTACATATCCAAGCCCTCTGCAAAGTGGAGAAGAGCTCTGACTAGGCTAGTGCTTCTACTAGGAGCACTAACAGATAAAGGAACAATAAAAGAAAAATGCAATCCTAAAACACCTGAGAATTAAAAAAGGAAAATTAAGAGCTAATTATAGGTCATTTTTTCTCTCCTCCAAATTTTGCAATAAATAACATGCTTTAGTAGTGCTACATCTAGTATCTCCCAGTGATTTTATTTACAAAGCCTCTCATTATTACTCAGTGTCCCAATGTGCACTTTAAAAATGTGAATCACATTACCGTGATTACATTTGCATTAAACACACGGTTGGTTTTTTAAAAGTACAAATGCTTGTAATTTTATGGCACACCCGCATGACTTATAAAGTGATGTATAATAAAACTTTGCCTGATTTTATAGTTATCTGTTGTTATCCCTGGCTAATTAAATATTCAACACAGACGTGTTAATCCTGAAATTCTCGCTGGCACCCTGTCTTCTCGCCTCAACTCGTTTTTTTTACGCATTCCATTGAGTTACAAGTTGTTTCATGGAATCTGTAGAAAGAAAAGTGTTCAACAGCTATGGATATATGCAAACCTTTAAACAAGCATTCCCAAAGTTGAAAGTGGAAATTTTAATATGTACCTATTATTTCTGGCAGGCATATATTAAATTGCTTTGATCATATTTCTTTACTAAGCTTCCTCATCTTGTTGAAATATAGCCTCTTTAGAGCTCTTTTTCCCTTCTTCATCTTCTCAGAAAGTTAGCTTGTATTTTATATAGCATAATCTTCTAAAATAGGCTGTTTTCTGTTTGTCAGTGGTGTATTATATGAGCGTCTAAAGATATTTGGAAGCATGCAAAATTTGAGGCCTTAAATATCTTGTTCAAAAATAGAAAGTGTGGGAGAATAATTACTGTATTGTTGCACCTTAATTCATATGAATAAAATGTCCACCCTTGCTATCATTCAAGTTAACAGCAAGGTCCTCAGTGGCTTCAAACAGAATATATTATTAAAGCCTGCAGAGATGCTGTTACTTGCATAGGAGGTAGAACTCTCTCTCTCTCTCTTTTTTTTTTTTTTTTTTTTTTTTTTTTTTTTTTTAAGAATTAGGTATGTGACTCAGGCAAATCATCAAGCACCTTATTTTGCCATCAGAGAGAGGGCGACACTTCCCAATGTTTCTTTTCATCCTAACGTAGACATCCGTAAGAGGTGTTTCTGGAGATCAGCTCATTTCACTTCCATTGCTTCACTGACTATAAAGGAAATTAGTTTTGACTTGGGAAACAACTCATTTGCCTACACATAGACATCTAGTATAGACGTGCCATGTGGTATCCAACCAGAAAGGCAGGAGGTTTACCCTTGGTCTTCTGTCAGATGCAAGCTGTATTTTGAAGTCTCAGATATTGTAAGGAAACTGAAAAGTAGCCAATGCCTACATTTAAGCTATTGAATCAACTTTAGATGTCTGCATTTGAAGCTGGCTAGAGATAGGTAAGAAATGTTATGAAACTGTCCACTGTGCTTCTTTTAGTGATAAGTACAGGTAGGTCTTTTTTCGAGCAAATAATTTATTCACTAAACCAAGCACTTAGAACATACGGAATCATAAAATTCAAATTTTAGTTGCACTGCTTGGTTTCATATTTTTTTAAGCTTAAAAAGGAATATCAAATTGAAAAAAATTGAAAGTGTTTCATCACTGAAAAAAATGTTCTCTGATAAACTAAAATACTGGCTCAGTTATTTGTGTGTATTCAGCCAGAACTGCTCCAACACTATTGTCATCAAAAAAACCCCAACGCCACAAAAAAAAAAAAACCAACCCAAAACAAAAAACAACCAAAAAACCTCTAACCCAAACCCAAAAAAACCACACCCCAAAACCTACCCACAAAACAAAATAAATCCTAGTCATTTGCTGTACAAAGTGTAGGTCTAATGTATGTCAGATTTTGTGTTTCAAAGTGCAAATGTTGTTGTCAAAGCACTACAATGTATAATAAAAAAAATTAGTTTAAGAAATTGCACGCTTCATACTTTTTTTGTACATGAAACATAATTTCTTTTCCTCTTTACCAATCTTGATCTCCTCCACATCATACTGTTCCCTGTATATACACCTAGCCTAAATTTAATTTCTTGATTTTAAACTACCATAATACTACTGCTTTCAGCACATTTAGTGGTGGCTTGTACTGTGCAAATGAAAGGGGAGTCAATCATTATGCTTTTCGAGTCTTTTATTTCTCAATTAATAATGATGATCTTTGAGCTTGGTCCTACAAATGGTCATTCCTGTGAGTAAAATTAGGCATATAGATTTGCATTTGAAGGATTATTGATAACGGAAGCTTTGGCATTGTTAGGTTGCTATGCAAATGCATAGTAATTATTTTGAGTCCTATATTCCCTTCCATATCCCCACACGTTCTTAGGCAGGTGCACTGTTACCCACTTTCTGTGAAGGTTTAATGCTTTGGAAATCTGAACCCTTAGATATGCTGCTCTTAAACCACATTTGAACCTTTAAAAATTCATTGCTGAAATTCCATCAGAGAAATTATGTTAGGAATTAAAGGGTTAGTTGCAGCTATATGAGCCTCTGATTTGAATTGTTTTCCAACATACCAGCATTGGAAAAGACAATAATACCATCATCAAGACCCATGTGTACAAGCCTGTTTGCATCTTTCATGTATTATGCAAATCAGATATTTTATTAAACATTTAAAGTAATTCATTCCCTCTCATATGTTTATCTTTTTATTAGCTGTGCATAGCTGAGCCATTTTCAGTGCAGTCATTATTGTTAGTTTGCTCCTGCTCTCCACTCCACATGTGCTTTCCCGTAGCTTAACTGCCTTGTAGAAAATGCACTAGTTCATAGAATTATACAGAAGTCAAAAGAATAATAACAACAGAGATGAAGCTAAAAATAATAACTTACATTTTACAGTGGCCATGTCTTAAAGACCCCCAATCAGTACCACAGAAAGCACTCCTACATGGTTGGGTTCTGTATCCTTAGTTGCCAGATTGCAGACACACACGTTGTACTAATGGAAGTGTTATTTCCTCTGATAACCACAGTAATTCATCAGAATATTTCTTATTCTTGAACAATTTTTTCCCCAGTCTTCCTGCATTAAAATAAATTAAACAAATTTAGATCAGTTTTGGCTCAAGTCTCTCTTATTACTTTGTCAAAGTCTTTTAGAACAAACCTCAGACTCGGTTCTCCTTGTCCTCTGTGGCAACAGTCATTGCAAACATCATTAAGGATGTGAGGTCTCTCCCTTAATTAAGAACTAAAAGGTTTCATTTCCTAAAACAAAAGCATGTGGCAGGTTTTATTGATCTGGTCTATGTCGCCAGCTGAACACATTAGCAGGGGTTATTGATTAGTCTTGCGGTAATGAGCTTTGTTCCTCGTCAGGTAAAGCACACATTCCTAAGATGATCTTTCCTAAAAAGGCCTATATGTATACATGCATTCACCAAGATATACAATGGAGGAGGTTTTTAAAGTCTTTATTGCCTATTTATCATTTTTTTAAATTTAACAGCAATCATTAGAAAGGTTATTTTCCAGTCATTATCTTGTTATAATTCCTTCTGAATGCTAATGATGCACTTAGGAATGAGTTCAAAACCAAAAGAGGCACAGCATTATTTTTTTTTTAATGTAAGCACATATGGCTAATACTGCTTTTAATAACCCCTAGCAAAAGAACCACCATTATATGTTAATGAGCAGCTGTGATGAAGTACAACTTGGGTAAATAATTATCTAATGGAACGCACAGGATCTCTCCCCAATTTTGAAAGAATAATTTCAGATTGATGACTATTCTAGTTAATATGTTAACAACATTTAGTTCAAATTTGGACAAGGTTCTGCTATTTAAAAAGAAGCTTGTTATATACAATAGCACTTTTGTGGAGAAAAGACTTGACAGACACAAAGGGGACTAATAGTGTCTGTCAGCTGGAATTAGACCAGTTAAGATCCAGCTGTGGACTAGAGAGACCTTGCAATCAACAAAACAGGGCCGAAGGGAGGCCACCTCAAGTGTATGAACACAAATAAGGAGTAGCGAGAGGACATCGTGATGGGGAAGCTCCCATACCCTTTCTGGGAAATCAGCACAAGTGGGTGTATCTTTGAGCTGCCTGTACCCAAACACTTGCAGCCTGGGGAGCAAAGAGGAGAGGTGAGAGGTCTACGTGCAGTTGCAGGGCTGCAGTCTCGTTGGGAACATGCAAACATGGTGGGATAGCTCACACAGCTCAGATGCTGTAATGAAGGGATACAGGGTCTTTAGGAAGATGAGTTGCCCTTTATGCGAGGGGGCAGCCAGAATGTCTGGAGCTTTGCCTAGGCATGGATGATGAGCCATCTGAAAGCTGACGGAACAGGTTTAGGAGGCAGATCACGACACTACTCAGATGTTGTATTGGGTGACTGCCTGATGAGGAAGAAATAGATGAGGCTTTCTTCAAACAACTGGAAGAGTCATAGAATCATAGAATCGTTTAGGTTGGAAAAGACCTTTAAGATCATCTAGTCCAACCATTGACCCTACTCTACCAGGTTTGCCACTAAACCATGTCTCTAAGCACCACATCTACATGACTTTTAAACACATCTAGGCATGGTGACTCAACCACCTCCATGGGCAGCCAATTCCAATGTTTGGTAACTCTTTCAGTGAAAAATTTTTTTCCTAATGTCCAGCCTAAACCTCCCTTGGAGCAACTTGAATCCATAAGAAGCCTCACATTCATAGGTCCTGGCCCGCATGGGGAACTTAAACCACCCAAGTATCTGCAGGAGGGAAAACACAGCAGAGCTCAAGCAATCCAGGAAGTTTCTGGAATGCACTGACGAGAATTTCCTGGCACAGGCGATCGAGAAGCTGATGAAGTGAGGTGCTTTACTGGATCTCAGAATTATAACAAATGATAAACTGATCAGGAATATGAAGGCTGAGAGAAGTCTTGGCCCCAGAGAGACTGTGGCATTTGTGACCCTGAAAGGAGGAAACAAGGCAAAAAAGGGGTCCAGGAGAGCTGGTTAATTTGCAAGGGTCACTTTCTCCAAGCTTGTGAATGGTCCATTCCAATGTGTGGGAAATCAAGTAAAGGTGACAGGACACCTTCAAGGATGAACCTGGATTGAGTTTTGCATGTATTGACTAAATTCAAATGTAAAAAAAGGAGGCATATGAGAGGTGGAAGCAGGATCAGGTAACCCAGAAATAGTATAGAGACACTGTCCAAGTGTGCAAGGTTGTGATTAGGAAAGCCAAAACCCATTTGGAGTTGTATCTGGCAAGGCTTCAACAGGTACATCAGCAGAAAAGGAAGATCAGGACCATCAGCCTGCTGCTGAACAGGGCAGGGAATATGGTGACAAAGAACATGGAAAAGAAACCTGTGGGAAAGTCTGGAGCAAGGAAGAATAACCTTCAGTGCAAGACGATCAGATTGGGGAATATTTAAAGAAATTGAACATACACAAACTCATGGGACCTGGGCACCCATGAGTGCTGATGGAGATGGAAAATGGCCGTTTTCAATTATCTTGGAAATATCACAGCAATCACAAGAGGTTCTTGGGCAATGGAAAAAAGCAAATCGATCAAGACAGGCAAGAATGAGGAGTACAGAAACTACAGGCCCGTTAGCCTCACCTCAGTCCCTGGGAAAGTGAGAAAACAAATAATCCCAAAATGCATTTCCTATCCTATTAAGGAAAATAAGATCATTAAGAGTAGTCAACATGGATTTACAAAGGGGAAATCATACCTGAACAACCTGGTAGCCTTCTGCAAAGAGATGTTTATGTTGACTTCAGATTTTGACACTGTCTCCCATAATATCCTCATGAACAAACTGATGAAATATAAACTAGATAAGAGGGCAATGAGGTAGATTGAAAATTGGCTCAACTGCCAGCCTCACAGGGTTGTGATCAGCCACATCAAGGCCAGCTGGAGGCCAGTGACTAGTGCTGTGTGCCAGGGTTCAATACCAGGGCCAATTCTGTTCAACTGCAACATGTTTGCAGATATTACAAAACTGGAGCCAGTGGCTGACTCACCATATGGCTGTGCTGTCATTCGAAGAGACCTCAACAGGCTGGAGGAATGGGCCAACAGAAGCCTCGTGAAATTCAACATGGGGAAATGCAAAGTCCTGCACCTGGGGAGGAATAAACAGGTACCAGGACAAGGTTTGGTCCGAACGGCTGGAAAACAGATTGGCAGGGAAGGACCTGGGCGTCCAGATCGATGCCAAGTTAAACATGAGCCAGAAATGTGCCCTCACAACAAGAAAGCTAACAATATCCTGAGCTGCATTAGGCAGAATGTGGTTGGCAAGTCAAGGGACGTGATCCTTCCCCTCCGATCAGCCCTGGTAAGACACATCAGGAGTGCTGTGCCCAGTCCTGGTCTACCCAGTACAAGAGAGACATGGACTTACTGGAGCAAGTTCAGCAAAGGGCCACAAAGGTGATTAAGGGCTTGGAGCATCTGTTATATGAGGAGAAGCTGAGAGAACTGGGACTGTTCATCCTGGAGAAGAGAAGGCTGAGAGGGATTGGGCCAATGTGTGTAAATCCCTGATGGGGGGTGGTGAAGAAGACGGAGGCAGAGTCTTCTCAGTGGTACCCAGGGAATACAAAAGAGGCAATGGGCATAAACTGAAATACAAATAAAATCCTTTTAAACATTAAAAACTCTTTTTTTTTTTCTTTTTTTAACAGTGAAGGTGGTCAAACACTGGAACAGGTTGCCTAGAGAGACAATTTTCTTTATGTAGTTAAAGTTCTTTATAAACTTAACCTAATGTCTCAAAACTCTCTGAATTTTTGTCAGTAAGGACAATGAAGCTGAACAGAGGAATAAAGACAGGTTCTGGAAATAGCATATGGCTGAGATGTGAAAAAAAACCTCAGAGATCTAACCTCTGCTTTAAAATTTTCTAAGAACAAACACAGGAATTTACAAATGCAGTAGCAATGCTTTTAGTAATACTTGTAATGTGCTACACCATCAGAGAACAGCATGACCTCAACTGTGTGCAAGATTTTAGAACACATGTTGCAAGAAAAAAACACATACATAGAAAAAATTGGAAAATAAGATAAAATCAACAGAGCTGCTGTCATTGGGAAAATAATTAATTAAGCAAAGGAAGATGGGCAAGAATTTGGAACTGGATATCAAAGGGAAGATATAATGGGGTTAGCAGGATAAAAATATAGCATCCTGGCTTGACATTATGGGTGGAGCTACTTAAAAAAACATCTTGGGACCAACATTATTTAATAATTTTTTCTAGTACAGAAAAATAACTAATACCTTTGGTAGAAAAAAAGTTATTATGTTAATGATGATTGTTGATGACTTTTAATTAAAAGCAAGGATGATATAAAAAAATGGTGAAATCGAATCATATAGTGCATATGGCCATGCATCTACCTCTTGATTTATCTCAGTTTAGACAGATCTGAGGTTAGTTATTATAGGCTACCTCTGATCAGCTGAGAGAAACAGGCACCTCCAGACAGAGATGTAGAATCCCAAGTGAATGAGTCATTTTCTGGGGGAGCCTTTCATTGACTGTAAATGGAGTTCGAAGGGTGTCTAGTTATGTCTAGGCCTGTTTTACAGGATTAATGAAATACATTTCAGCCATAAACTGGAAGCCCATCAGTTGAACTTTGCAAAACCTCACTGGTACGGAATTACATTTAATCTACTTCAGCCAATTCAAGGCAGTTAGCCCCGTGTATGACCCTTAAACGGCTGCAGCGGTTCTGAAGTCTGCTGAAATTGTAAATTCTTTTCTCTTTTTTGGCTTAGCATCCTAATATTCCTATTAAATATGCCCCGCTCAGTGATGCGATTATACAATACTTTGTTTATTCCCAGTGAAAACCTGTCAGCATTTGCTTGGCAACTTTTAATTGGTACTTTGCAAATCTGGCCATAATGGGAAGGTTTCCAGCATGAGCTTTATCTCAGCAAACATCCACACATATGGTTTAGTGATGCAATGAAAAGCCCAAAGAATCTTTTTAATTCCCTATATCCCAAGTCCATTTGAGGAGCAGAAAACATAACACAGGCCCTACAATAACTGTGTGAGTGTTGGTAGTTTTAGAGTGTAACTATGCCAAAGATACTTCTGCATATATGGATAATTCTAATTTATCTGGAATATGAGAGAGAGAGAGACGGAGAAAGAAATCCTACATTTTTAGTCAATTGGAGGATGATAGTAAGCCACCATCATGACAAAGTCATCATAAAGACAAAGCCTTGACCATACCAGTAATGTCATATTTTTTCCAAACTGTATTAGAAATGAATCAGCAATCACAGGCAAGATCTCATCTGGAACATCGCATACCCTAGTCATTCAGTATACATCTACATTGCCAGTTATAACACAGTCAGGAGCAAGTTTAAGTGCAAGACTTCATTCTCCACACTGCTTAACTGTCAGCTCACTGTCTGGACCTGTCCTGGAGCACTCCAGCAAGTTTTCCACAAGGCAGGTTGATTCCCATTCAGGGGACAATGTCAGCCAGGTTCTGTAAAAATAAGGCCGTACAAATACAACCACACAAGGTCTGCCTGACACAATTCTCTGTAGTTTTACAATATTATCCAAACCAGTTTTGTACCTTTGAGGACTCCTGCATATGCCATGCACCAGGGCATAGAAGCCGTGTTCTCATTTTCATGACATAAAAAGCTTTCCCTAGCAAACCGCAATATAATCCTTGCATTATTTCACACACTTTGAAATTATCCCCACTATCACCACTGGCACACATGTTAATAATTTTATATCTTAGGGGCACTAGCTGGGCCTGAAGATGCCAAGGGCTGGGGTGTGCCTGCGGATGCAACCAGCCTGCCAGGGAGGGGTTGTCCCTGGCACAGTGTGGGCATGAGCAGATCTGTTCCTGCCATCAGGGACAGGGGCTGCTCCTTTTCTTTCCTTTATGCAGAAGAATAGACACATCCTTTGGCTCCAGAAAGATTAATTTAGACTGATAGTCCAAAAAGGACAAATAGATTGCAGATTTGGACTTCCTGTTTTACAAGAAAAGACAAAAATAATTAAAACACATTAATTCCCAAAGGGCACATAACTAACACCTATAAACATATCTGTGATGTAAGTGCTAGAGAATCAGAATTATTTTTGAGCTGATCCAATGTTTTCCAACCTTTTCCAGTTTGTAGACATGTAACATTTCTTTAGGAGTTTTTGATGGCTTGAGAAAAATCACATAGGTGTTATTCTGCACAGGGAATATAAACAGGCTTTTCTCTGATTCCCCTTCCATTCTCTTTCAAGATAGCCCACAGATACACAGGGGTCTGTGGGTACAGGGGAAAAACTTTGAAACCCCTCATCCATAGAAGAACTGAGTGATCCAGAAGTAAAGTTAGGGGGGGGAAATAGGAAAATATTTCTATTTCTTAAAGCACTGTAGGTCTGGAATGTACTTTAAACATGAAGAGTAGGCTCAAATTTAATATTATAAAGACTACTATGAAATAAATTATTTCACAAGACCATTGTGATACCCAAGGACATCAGAGGAAGGCATTAATGTTCCTTATTGTGCAGAGAAAGTATTGAGTGAACTGTGTTCTTCTGACACAGTCAAACAATCTAAAAGTTCTGAAAGATGAAATTATTTCCCTGTATAAAAAAACCCTGTGAAGTACAGTTTAAAATTAATTCTCAGATCATAATTATAATTAAAAAACTTTATTTTCAAATATAATTCTAGATCATTCATGCCATGCTGAGATGCTGCTTCTTATCTAAATTGTGGCTAAAAAAGAATGTCTTCTATGAATAGAATAAAAAAGTCTGTCACAAAATAAAATACAAAATCTATGACTCATTCTAATTAAAACAGAAACTCATGAACCAGTATTCCTCAAATAAATGTGAGAAATCCACATTGCATACTACTCCACTGTATTTCAGAACTATTTTTTTTCTTTTGTAAGGACAAATGTAAGATGTTACTGATTCAATGCAACCCTAAAGTTTTGCAGTTCAGTTCACCTAAGTATTACAGACTTTAAATTTTCATTTTCACCCTTTTGGTTTGAGGTGATGGATCGTCCTCCCTGGCCCCTTGCACAGAGCCCAGACTTGTAACATCCTCTGGCCCAGTCAGGTGTGCCAGATCCCCACCACAGTCTAAGTGGGGAATGCCAGAAAACACCACAGTCTAGACGTAGCCGTATAAAATTAGCAACAGGGGAATGTTGTATGAGAATGAAGCCGTAATTAACAGTACTAAGTAAAATTCAGCTTTTTAAAGGCAAAAAATTCAAATTTTTTTTTAGTTTCAAAATAGGAAGGAGGAGACATTTAAAACAATTTTGTGGAATGTAAATTCTTTTAAAGAACGTAATTCTGGTATTTTAATTGAAATGAAAAATCTGTGCATTCCCAAATGCAAATTCCCTGTAAAAATGAAGATGAGATTCATCAAGCCTAATTTTAATCTTTATCTGAGTCATTTTATGTTCCTTCTGTGGCTGATAGAAGTAGGCAATGCTAGGGACAGGTTCCTTTGGTTTATTATAAATTTCTACATCAGAATGAGAGCTTAAAATGTTTTTGTTCATTTTTTGTTTGCTTGTTTGTTTATCTGTTTTTTCCCCTCTGTATTTGACTATAAAAGAAACCCAAAGGAAGCAGTTCACTATAGTCACACTCACCACTCATATCTAAAGGCGGCTGATATGGATCCAGCTATTTCCTGCAAGTCCGTTCAATACTAAATTGCATTTTTCTTTATGGGAGCAGGGCACAACAGTGACTGCAATATGGAAGTGCCAGGTTCTTGCTGTGGACAGGGAGTCTTATCTAACACAAATCTGTCATGCGGCAGTGATTGTGGACTCAATCCCCATGAATGACAGGAAACATGGTTTACTGTTTTGCTACAATGCTAATAAAATGAAGTCAGTTTAGTAAAATTAAATATTCCTGTTTAGGTGATGCATTTAATTTTCCAACACAAATGCTAAAATAAGAAATATGCTTTTAAAGACTTACAGTTTTCAGGAAACCGCAATTGTTTGTGTATGTAAAATTATCTTTATAGAAAACTCCCAACTAGATCTGGAAATTCGTGTTGGGTTCCCTCCCCAGCCAGGAGCTGAGCACCCACGTAGCTGCTCACTCACTGCACCACTGCCTCCCGTAGCAGGATGGGGGAGAGTACAAAGAGCAAAAGTGAAAAAATTCTTGGGTTAGGATAAAGATAGTTTAATAAGTGAGGGAAAGAGGGGAGAAAAAAACCCCAAAAAACAGTGATGCAAATGCAATCACTCACCACTTCCCACATGCAGACCGACAACCAGCCAGTGTCTGAGGAACGGCTGCCTTGGAAGATAAGCACCCCTCCACCCCATTTTTGTCACTGAGCATGACATCTTATGGTATGGGAGATCCCTTTGGCCATTTTGGGTCACTGGCCCCTGCTGTGTCCCATCACAGTTTCTTGCTCACCCCCGTCGTACTCACTTGGGAGAACGGTGGCAGAGTGAGAAAAAGGGAAAGCTTTGGTGCTGTACCAGCACTGTTCAGCCACAAACAAATCACTGCTTTGTTGTCAACACTGGTTTAGTTACAGATCCAAAATACAGTACCAAACAGGCTGCTATGAAGAAGGTTGACTCCATCCCAGACAGACCCAGAACAAAACTACATCATCATCCAAAGAGGTAATACTAATAGAAAAGATGAGGATTTAGTTTAATATCTCTACACTACTTGCTGTTCAAAATATTTCCAATGCAAACATTTTCTGTCAGAAAATACGAATTCAGTAAAATAAAAATGTTTTACATGAACACATATTTTGCTTTTTCTGAACTGAAATATTATGTTACAATAAGGAAAAAACCTGTCCCTTTTCCCTGGATTCTTGAAATCTTTTCTTTGGACTTCATTGCTTCAACTTCTATGGTCAGCAGTTTAGCACAGGCATAATATAAAAACTGAAGCATCAAGGGCAAATAAGCTCAACTTCCCCATCTCATGGCAAGTATATTTTGCATAATACATCATGCCTATGGAAATATCAGGCTTCTGTTACCTACCTACCTGTTACTGCTATTATTGTGCAATGCATTCCTGTCTGCGGTTTACTACTGGACTGACTATTGGGCACAAACTGAAACACAGGATTATTCTTTGTTAGTGGATGCATTTGGTGGCCTGAGAGACATGAGTTTGTAGCAGCTCCATGCCACCAGGTCCAACCAGCAGCAAGGCTGAGCTTGTATTCCCAGTAGACACACAGACACAGAGCCCACGTATACACCACCCATATGCTTATATTCACAGCCAGCCGCACAGATCAACCCAGGCACACAGAGCACTCACACAAACACCGCCAGCACCAACCGCCTCATCGGGCTCCCCTTTTCTAGCTGAGCAAGATGAACATCTTTTAGTGGGATATATATATACTTATGTACAATGTAGAAAGCTCCAGTATCTGGGCTCAGACAAACAGTCTACCCAGTAGCTGCCCCTGGATCCCAGTCTCCCCAGTTGCTGTCACATGGACATATGAGCCCCCAGTGCCACAGCCCCACTGCAGGTACAGGCTGCCTCAACGGTGTGTACACACAGATAACACACACACACACAGACACTGTGGATCCCTCCAGTAACTGAATTTAGACAACAAATCCATCCAGTTTCTGGTCCTGGATCCTCTTGACTCCAGTTGTCTCCTGCACAAACATACACAGACAGACACACATACACCCCTACTGCACCCCCAGACCCCGCAGTCTCTACAGCAGTTGGCCTGGACCCCTGGTCCCTCCATCTGCCAGCTCCTCCTGTGGTCACACCCTCAGAGACCCCCCTCCAGACCCCAGCCCACATTACCTGCTCATCATCTCATCCAGTGGGATCTTTCCTAGCACTCACGCTCACTTCCGTACCTGCGCTCACTCCAGTCACTGGCACCATGGACACATGGACTGCTCTGACTCACTCGGGAAAATAGCTAGAAACGGAGTTTGGTGAGAAGCCAGGACACACTGTGCTGGCCAGGCACAGGGCATGGCCAAACAGGTACACTGACCAGCCCCCGCTTGCACACAATCAGCTGCTCTATCCACTTATCCTTCTATTTCCCACTTATTCCTCCCCAAACCACCTTGATCCCTCCTTTTCCTTACCCTTGGTTCATCCCTAAAACATCCCATAGTAAACCCTGTGAAATCCCGGAATGCCCTTCCACTGCAGCCCATGCTGAGCCTCATCCCCTTGATGGCAGTGACCCCTCAGTTTGTGGGGTGATGAGGACTCTCTCATGTTGGCTCATGACAGATGTCCCCTGGCCCATGGGCTGAGGTTTCCTTCAGAGAACCTTGTGGAGCCTTGGAGTTATTGGGGATCCTCCCTGCCCTTGTGTCACAGGATCCTTTGGACGATGGGGTGGATGAGCCTTTGCAGGGTTGATCACTACCCTGTGATGCCCTGGAAACAGACAAGTTGGGGTGTCAGTGGGGCTCCCCATCTGCCATTGTTACTCAGGATGTGTAATTTCTCTCTAAATAATGCACTGCAATTCAAAATGTCCTAAAATCATCTCTCAAAATGTTTCTATGTCAACACCAAAAAAACCCTCAAACCCAGCAAGATATAAATGAATATGAATTGCTAGATTCAACATAGTTTCTAGAAAACAATAAAGATTCTATTTATCTGAAACATTGTCTATTACCCTGAAGTAAAATTGAAATGTTTGTCAGATGTCAAATAATCACTTAGATTTTTATTACCTGTATCATTTTCTCTATAGATAAGCAACAGGCATTATTCTGTTGTTTTACATGGATGTCAAATCTAGGCTCATTTGTCAACTACATGTCTCAGCATATGAAAACTAACCACTAATCTATACAATACTGTGTGTTTCTGAAAATCATGAACTGAATACCTAGTAATGGTCAATGGCTCTTTTTTCTTAAGTGTCTAAAGGTTTCAGTAATTAGGAAAATACATCTCCTTACAAAGTTGAAAGCATTGAAAGCCCTACTTGAACTAGACTAATTATTTAAATTGCATGGCAGCATAGCTGCTTCAAAACCTAGCAAAAAGAAAAAAGGAAATACATTTTTTTTTTTTTTTTACCAAGAACGACAGGCTGATATTTCATTTCATTTAAATTTGTCATGGTTCAAACCCAGCCAACAAATAAGCACCACACAACCACTTGCTCACTCCCCCTCCTAGTGGGATGGGGGAGAGAATCACAAAAATAAAAGTGAGAAAAAACTCTTAGGTTGAGATAAAGACAGTTTAATAGGTAAAGTAAAAGCTGCACCCACAAGCAAGCAAAATAAGGAATTAATTCACCACTTCCCATCGGCAGGCAGGTGTCCAGCCATCTCCAGGAAAACAGGGCTCCATCATGGGTAACAGTTACTTGGGAAGATAAACACCATAACTCCGAACATTCCGTCCTTCCTTCTTCTTCCCCCAGCTTTTAATTGCTGAGCATGAAGTCATATGGTATGGAGTATCACTTTGGTCAGTTGGGGTCAGCTGTCCTGGCTGTCTCCCCTCCCAGTTTCTTGTGCACCCCCAGCCTACTCACTGGGGGGGCGGTCTGAGAAGCAGAAAAGGCCTTCACTCGGTATAAACACTGCTCAGCAGTAACTAAAACATCCCTGTGATCACTGTTTTCAGCACAAATCCAAAACATAACCCCATACTAGCTACTATGAAGAAAATTAACTCTATCCCAGCCAAAACCAGCACATGGTTGAAATGCAGAATTTGGGAAAGACTTAAGGCACAGTCCAACCCTGCGGGTGCCCATGTGGTTCCTCCTCTAGAACACAGTGCCTGCCCCAGTTCTACACCCATGCTCCCTGTGGCATCAGGCAGAGTCCACTGGGGACTCAGGAGAGGTGAATTTTCCTCTTGGATGTTCATATACGTAGCAGGTCAGCAACCAGCATGGGCCCCTCTCAGATACGTAGTGTCAGGGCTAAATTTACATCAGTTGAATTCTCTGTTAATGCTGCCAGTTTGGGACTTCAGCACTCTGAGATGTAAGACAGACTGCAAAAACTTTGATTAAAATTGTGTTCTGCTGGTCATATACATCTTAAATGGTTAATTCTAAAATTTGTACTGCTGTCTATGGTAGAAACACGCTACCTATTGGCTTTTGTTTTCTGAGAAGAGTTTGATGCTATTTAATAGAAAGCAAAGGGATGAACTCGTTTAATAACAAGTAGTTGTCTCAGCAACAAGCTAATGAAAATAAATTTATATTTCAAAAGGATGCTTTTATTCACATCTTCTGTTGAAGTTATATTAAGCTGTTCCTTCTCTATCTGGTCATGAATCTTCATGAAACTTTTTAAAACTTTTTGGGTTTTAGTGTCCTTCCCATTCCACTATGGTCAAGTTTGTCTAAAAAGCTGCACCATCTTCAAAATTTATGAAGAAAGCAGATACACAGAAAAAAAGAGTATGATTGTACAGGCTACTTCTTTCCAGAAAATAAAGATAAAAATTAAATATGGAACATGTAAACAACGTTGTATTGTCTGGATGAAGGATAAACACACACCTACTTTCTCCTCCAAATAGTACACAAACAGGAGATGTACAGAGGCACAGTACACTTGACCCGGAGCATCTATAATTTCTAACAAACCCAGTCCTGAAAAAGATTCTGGTACACATGGCCATCTGTTTCCAAATATCTGTGACATTAAAAAACCTGCTCTACATTCTCAAAAATCTATAAAACTTTTACTATATTTTATGACATTTAATTCCATTTTTTAAATTTTATTTTTTTTACTTTCACAATAAATATTGGACAAAAGAGCTTTGAAATAATTGAGTGTAATTTTTTTCTCTCTCTTATTTGCAAGTCAAACATAATGACTTACAAGCTCAAGCAGCTCTTGATAAAAAAATGAAAATTGAACACTGCAACACACACCACTGAAAACCCTTACCCTATGTGACTCAGCTGCCCATCTATATGATGAACATGACATTAACTTTTTACTTTTCGGAGGCATGTTTAGAACACATATAATGAAGGTTACCTCCACCTCTTGTTTTCAACCTACATCAATAGAGATGATGAACAGAAATGTGGGAAACAGCTTAGTATTTTCTCTCTTGTGGCTTAATTTCCTTCTGGGATGAGTAAAAACTAAGAAAATTAGAGAACAGGAGCCCCATTATTGGTAACAATAAAATAGATCATCATCTTTTTCTCTACAATTTTAGAAGAATAACATTAATAACAAAAGATAAAATCATAGGTATGATTTATTACTTTTTTTTTTAATTCTGTTCCTTTATATCAACTTACTTTTCATCAGCAATACTAGAACTTTTAAGTGTATTTCTTGTTTTATAAACAGGGTCTGTTTATACAAAGAATCAAAGGACATGTTATAACACGATATAAGATGCAATATAACATGTAATAGCATTCATTTGTTAATTTAGCTTCATAGTCTAATTTTGCATAGAATTATAATGCTGTGTGATTACAGTTTTCCATTATAGATATAATTTGTTTTTAAAAACAAGATTTTTTTTTTTTTTTTTTTTTTTTTTTTTTTTTTTGTAGAAGATGAGTGCTGAGTGCTTTTACTTAATGTTATGGTGAACACAACAAGCAGAGTTTCCTACAGGACATGCAGTTATGAGGCTGCAGCTACACCACAGAGCTCTGTTGGGATACCTCTGCCAGTTAACAGCTTGAAAAACCCCTCCCTGTCACCTCGCTGGCATCGCGCTACAGAACCTCAGATAGAGATTCAGCCCCACCGGCACAAACCACATCGCTGGCTTAGGGCCCTCCATCCCTGCACCCCTGTGGGGTACCTACCCACCAGAACCAACCTCATCAGAGCACACCACCTTCCCTCTCTGACTGCAGCATGGTGACAGCAAAGGCAGTCCTCTGAAACAACACTGTTTCCTACTCTTCACAAAACTCTGCTGAACTGGGGTTTTTTAGAGGGGAGGTTGGCTTTTTTGTTTTTTTCTTTTTTTCTTTTGCCTTTTTTTTAATAGACAAGGAAATTATAAAATACTGTTAAGATTAGGATTTTGTTATGGCTTTTGTTCCTTGGGTTTTATTGACATAAGATTTTCTACAAATATATATTTGGTGACTCTATTGATCCCTGAAACTGTAAGATCTATGCTCCTGTTTAAACCTCTTTCTTTTCATTGCTAACCACTACAGTCTGAGAGACCTTATGACTAATAATAAACCTAAAGTTTTAATCAGCTTGATATTTGTTTATGGTTCAATTCACATCAGTTTTTGATTTCTTAATTTGCAAAACTGATATGTGTAGGAGAAACCTTTGGCATTTAGAATAGAATCATAGAACAGAATCATAGAATTGTTTAGGCTGGAAGGGACCTTTAAGATCATTGAGTCCAACCATCAACACAACCAAAACCACCACTAAACCGTGTCCCTCAGCACCACGTCTACCCATCTTTTAAATACCTCCAGGAATGGCAATTCCCCCACTACCCTGGGCAGCCTGTTCCAATGCTTGATAACCCTTTCAGTGAAGAAATTTTTCCTAATATCCAACCTAAACCTCCCCTGGTGCAACTTGTGGCCATTTCCTCTTGTCCTATCACCTGTTACTTGGGAGAAGAGACAGACCCCCACCTTTCTAGAACCTCCTTTCAGGTAGTTGTAGAGAGCGAGAAGGTCTCCCCTCAGCCTCCTTTTCTCCAGACTAAACAACGCCAGTTCCCTCAGCTGCTCCTCATAAGACTTGTGCTCTAGAGCCCTCACCAGCTCCAATGCCCTTCTCTGCGCATGCTCCAGCACCTCAATGTCTGTCTTGTAGTGAGGAGCCCAAAACTGAACACAGTATTCGAGGTGGGGCCTCACTAATGCTGAGTACAGGAGGACGTTCACTTCCCTAGTCCTGCTTGCTACACTATTCCTGATACAGACCAGGATGCTGTTGGCCTTCTTGGCCACCTGGGCCCACCACTGGCTCATATTCAGCGAGCCGTCAACCAACATCTCCAGGTCCTTTTCTGCCAGGCAGCTTTCCATTTAAAAATGAAAGACGTTATCTAGGTGTGGTGTACTGACCCCAGCTAGCAGCTTAGCACCACACAGCCCTCCGTTCACTCCAATCCCTAGCAGGACAAGGGAGAGCACAGGATAAACAAAAGCAATAAAACTCGTGGGTCGAGACAGAGACAGTTTAATAAGAGATATAAAGAAAGACAAATCATAAACTCCACAAAACAAGTATCCAAAGGCAGTCACTCACACTCTCCTACAAGAAGATGACCAATGCTCAGGCAGCCTTGAGTGACGGACCCAGTACACTGAATTTTGAAAATCAGCTATGGTGCAGTGCTTAGTGACTTTCAAAACTGAATTTCACATATCCCTTCTTTAGACCCAATTCTATTACTTTTTGAAATGATAGAATGTCAAAATTCAACATCTTAAAAATTCACTTAACCTCATCAGAAACTGAGATGATAAAATTTCTGAAGAATTATACTTCCAAAGGGTGTTGCCAAAGGGTGATATTGGGCTGCTTCAGGCTGTTTGGCATCAGTAGAAGACTTTGATTTATGACATTTCAACTAGCTATAAGAATCTCTACATGTAGTAAAGTTGATACAGATCTCTAGATATCAGAAATTCACTGTTGTGATGCAAAGTTGCTTTCTCCACTCTACAAATGATATAGGACATATAAGTGAGGGTGAATAAGATATTTCCAGGACAGCCCTGTGCATGGAAAATTATCGGTGCAGTAGCAAGCCCTTAGGATCATAAGCAGTTGGTGCGAGCTATTGGGCAGGTCTCTTCTAATTTCTGTTGATCCTCAGGACCTCAGGGATCAAAGATCAGAAGTTCAATACAATACAGTCACAGTAAAACCAATTTAACAGTTTCCAAGGTTTCCAGGCATTTATCATCCAAAAATGTCATTTCATCAAGATTAACATTTCTGAAATGGTATGTCAATTTTGACAAAATTGGGTCTGAAAACATAGTTGAAGCAATAGAACTTTTGGGCAATTCTGGAACACACTGTTTAGATTTTTCAGCTATCATTGTGAAATCTCTTTCTGTTTCAAAACATATTTCATTATCTAGCATGAACCACATTATCCCCAAACTGGCACAGACTACTTTGATTTGTGAAATGACATTCTGACACTGACACTGACTCAACTGTGTCTCTCTAACTCCCACCCACTCAATAACTCCAGGAGTTTTGTTCTTTGTTATTACTGCTGTTCTCAATACATGAAGACTTACTACAGAAAAGATATTCTGATTTTGCACAAGCTTAAAAACATACCACCTTATTGCTGTCTTCTGGACAAGGCTTTCCCAGATGTTTGGATAAAGTTATATTACAGATCCCCTATCTTGTCTCTGTATCGTGTTATTGTCATCATCCTTTTCTGTCACTGGAACGCTCTAAGATAAATTTAACTGATTCCAAGATTTCTAAAGAGATGAATAAAGCTTTACCTTTTCTTCTTGTGTCTGGGAAGTGTGCTTTTACGTACAGATATAGGACAGTGCTTAGGATGTTCACTTAGGAGAAAAATACTTAAACAAATAAAATAGTCATGTGACTAGACTTAAATATAAACTTTCTGGTTTAGTCTTTGACCCCATCAGAAAAAAGCAGGTTTCTGAAACTGAGCAGGATGGAACATCTTTATGGAAATCATTGTACTAGCATTAACAAATGTGAACAAATGGAAGATAGATAGATAGATAGACAGACAGACAGGCAGACACATACACCTGTAAATACCTTACCATAGCTATATCTCCATTTCAAATCCACTCACTGTTCCCTCTGCATACTGGAACACGGACACACTCTGGGAAGAAGATGGTTCTGCAGCACTGAAGTATTCAGAATCTTAGAATTTTGCCCTTTGCACCTCAATCAGAATCACGGTTTCTTGCAGAAGACTTCACCTGTAAGATGTTTACAAAAATGAAGAAACAGAAAAGTGAAGCCATTTATTCATTTTCACTCAAAAAGTTAAAGCTAGAATATGAACTAGAAGAAAGAGACAGAGATTAGACTTTATTCCCCCTGAGTTTTCAGTTTGTTTGTTTTTCAAGGAAGAAGAGCAAAATCCCAGGGTAGAACTCTGATCGCTAAGCTATAGAACAAGGAATACTATTCTTGTTTTCATTTAAAGGAGATAAATACTGCTTTTGCTGAGACATTAGAGAAACTCTCCCACACTTCCCACTTAAATAACGCTTTAGAGGAAGGGATTGCTTTTGGTTTTTTCCCAGAGGTTCAGGGGTAATAAAAGTTTAGTTTTATTTTTCCTCAGAATTGCAGTATTTGTCTAACCTGCAGGTTTCTGGTTCCACACTGAGATGGAAACACCTCATTTCCCTGTGAGAGAATAGAATCTGCTGATAGTATTTATCTCTCAAGCAGAATCAGAGCATAGAAATCCTACCTAACTTCATGGAGGGCTTTCGATATAGCTTCACATGAAATATTTGAAAAAAATTCCTGCTTTTCAAATGCAAAATACCTCTTTTTTTCTTTTTTAAAATTGAAAGCCTTTACAGTTCTGCAGCCATAAGGCTCCCTGCTCTGCCTGCCACCAGCAGCGCTGAACACCGCTATCAGGAACCACCACCCAGGAACACGTCCCTTACAAGCAGTGTTAATTTGCCACCACAATTGTAGAGGTGAGCCACATAGCTGCATCAGCAGAGTTGGGATGAAGTCTTTTGTAAAAGCCATTAAAAACTACTTAAATACAGCAAAGGAAATGAAGAGAGGCTGGTTAACAAACCTCAGGTATGACTCTGAGCCCCTAGGAGGAGTAAAATCAGTGGATCAGCAGGATTTACACTAATTTATAACCACCAAAAGTAAATGCAAAACCACTGGTCTGAGGATCATGCCATGGATTCCCTGAAAAATATGGCAGGGGTAGCCAATATTTAAGAATAATTAATGTGAAATACAGGCATGGGAAAAACCCCACATTATTTACCATTTTCTGTTGTGCTGTTTGCCCATGTGAATACACTGTTTGGCTCTTCTCTCGCACCCCGTACAAAACTTTCTTACCTTCCCCAGAGGCACTGGTCTCTCGCACGCACACACACACATGGCTGCAGCTGTGTCAGTGCCACAGGCAACTGTGCAAAGGCACTGCTCTCTCCCACCAGTGAAACCAGAACCCCGGGAATGGCACCACTGGGAATGCTCTGGCGTTGTTAATGGCCAGTGAGTTTTCCTTGGCTCTACAAACAAAATGAAAAACAGCCCTTTCCCAGCAACCTTACAGCCCAAACACAAAAAGCAGAGGCAGCTTCTCTGGAGAAGGAACCAGTGTTGGTATATAGGAAATGTTATGTATTTTAATTCATTAGTATTTTAATATGCATTGGTCTACCCAAATGGGGCAGCGATCTGGATTTGGGCCTGAGGCTACTAATACAATGTTAATAAAAAGCAAATCAGTACAATAATTATGATTAATACTTTCTTTCAGTCTGCTTCATCATCTTTAGCAAAGTGTTATTTTTAATTTAAACAAAGCACATTGCCAACAAGCTAAATGTGTCAAATTGAACAGTTTAGTCTTCTTAGTATGTGTACCCTCAAGTGTACTTTTTCAGCTGTTATATATTCGGAGGGTGAGGAAATGTTGTGCTTTTTACAGACAGCTTTCCATAAACGCAAGCAGGCAAGCAGCTGAACTGACACACAACTGCAGTATCACAGCGCGGAAGGAGTTTCTGGTAGCGTTATCACGAGGTGGTGAAAAAGTCTTCAATGGGGTTGTCCGGGATTCTCTCTTTAAATCCTTGAGAGAATGGGATTTGATGACACTTTATCAATGGGATTAAGCCTCTCTTTCTCAGTCCCCCCCTCTTGGGTGATTGCCCCTAATAAGTACATTTCAAAGGTATTCTCATTACAGACAGGCCACCTCGCCCGGTGTTCTTCACACAGCTCTAGTACCATTGACATTCACAACCTGGAGCTTGTCGTACTGCTATACGCTCCACAGCTGATGTTCTGCATCTGCTCCTCAGGTCCACAAGGCAACACTGGCCCACTGAACTAAGGAAAAGATCTGGATGCTCATTTAGATGTAAAATGAGTTGTGACTAATGAAAGACATGAAGATTAATTAGCTCAATCTAACCAGCACTACTATTCCTGGATTTCAAATAATTGCCAAAGGCAGAATAATCCCCAAACTTTCATAGTAGTTTATTTAAATAAATGAGACCTATCACTTTTTCTGCACAGTCTCACAGCTGCTGCTATCAGTAAACACAGGGTCAGAAGGGCACTATGCAAAGAGAAAACAATGAAAATATTACTTAATGAAACATTAAAAGGTTTAGTTTGAAATGGACAAAAATATCTTGCTGGTAATACTCTGATGAAAAAATGAATTTTTTAATAAAATGTAAAACTGTCCAAACCCAAGCTCACTGTCATGTGTATATATATAACTGTACATATGTATGTGCATATGCACACATTAAAAAAAACCCCTAACACCACAGTTCCAAAACAAAGAAGGCATATGCTCGTTAATGACTCTTCTTTTATTGCTTAGGACAATGACATGGTAAAAAAAAAAAAAATTCAGTTAAGTCATTAAACTTTTATTTGTTTCTTCAATGAAATAATTATAGAAAAATGTGCATCTAAAACACATATAAAAATTTAATTCCTGTTTGTGGTAATGTTATGGTTTCAGTTGAGATAGAGTTAACTTTTTTATTAGACACTGGTATAGTGCTATGTTTTGGATTTGGGATAAGAAATACTTTTGATAATGCACTGGTGTTCTTAGTTGTTGCTAAGCTCTCAAGGCCTTTTCTGCTCCTCACACCACCCCACCAGCAAACAGGCTGGGAGGGCACAAGAATTTGTGAGGGAATACAGCTGGGACAGCTGACCCCAACTGACCAAAGAGATATTCCATACCATCTGGCGTCATGCTCAGTATATAAAGCTGGGGGAAGAAGGAGAGGGTGAAAATATTTGGAGTGATGTTGTTTGTCTTCCCAAGTAGCCATTATGCGTGATGGAGCCCTGCTTTCCTGGAGATGGCTGAACACCTGCCTGCTGATGGGAAGTAGTGAATGAATTCCTTGTTTTGCTTTACTTGCATGTGTGGCTTTTGCTTTACCTATTAAACTGTCTTTATCTCAACCCATGAGATTTTTTCTCACTTTTACTCTTCTGATTCTCTTCCCCATCGCATTGGTGGGTGAGTGAGCAAGTGGCTGCATGTTTCTGGCTGCCGACTGGGGATAAACCACCACAGGTAATAGCCACCAAAAGTTCTTACTGATTCACTCAAGGTTTCCCATAATCAGAGAGAGGAAGATGAGAACTGGTTTTCATAGGAAAGTTTGCAAGGATCGCCTCTGCCATCTGGTCAATGCTCTTACAAATAAATCATACCAATATAGTGTCTGTCAAGGGCGACGTTCAACTCTAAATTCTTAGACACACTTGGAGACGCGGTCTGAGTACTGTTGTCTGCTTGTGGTCTGCAGATCTGTTTTCCCATCATAACCAAAGGAGGTCTGCTCCAAAAGTTCAATTGACTTCAGAGAGTGATATGGTTTAAAGAGTTTGGTTCAGCTGTGCATTCATAGACATGTAGTGTCATTCGAAATACCCTCCAGTATATCCCTGGTCCTCAGATGGAATTCCGGCAAGGCATAGGACTCTTCTAGGTCCTGAGTCACACTTGCAGATGTCCTAGATGTTCTAGTGTCCTGGATGAAAGATATCTACAGTGAGAGACCTGCTTGGGGGCCAGTGATAGGAGCCAAGATACCAAGCTCACATGCTGAAGCAATGTAGGTGTCTACAATCAGAAGTTTAATCCCATCTAGATACTGCTTCCGTATGTCAGCTCAATGCAGCTGTGTTTCGAGAAGAGTATTCTCTCATGAGCCATTCTGTATGCCCTCCATTTCAATAATTAAGTTTATTTCTTGATCTCACGATACTTACTTACTTAACTGTAAAGGAAAATATATTTCCTTAAGTGACTTATATTCAATTTTCATAACATTTTTTTGATCTGGTTCCCAAACTGTAATTGCTTATTGTGAAAGATCATAGAGTTTGCAGCTAGATTAAGATGAGCATTTTAAGTAATCTTCCTGATTTGTCACTTTGCTACTATTGAAAATTTAAGTTTTCTTCAGGCCAGCTGGCTTTAGGTGCTTGTAGAAGATTTTTTTCCGTAGACCAATTTCAAAGTAAAGTCTAAGACTCTTTGGACAGTGGAGCTCCCTGATTTATATGAAAAATCTATTTTTCCTCTTTTAAGACAAGAGATGTTCATAGGATGAGAGGTTAATATCAGGAACAAATTCAAAGCACAGAGTGTCTGCAAACAGGGAATGCCTAAAGGCTCGAAGGTAGAAAAAATACCACTTTTTTTTTATTTTTTTTTCTTTAAAAAATAGATTTCTGAGTTCTTAAGATAGATATTTCCTGCAGATTTTCAAATAGCTATAGGAATATGTCTAAAGGCTTTAGTTTTACCAGCATGTGAAAAATCTACAGTAATGCTCAGGAGATGTTGGACATTTGAAAAAAAAAAAGAGCAAATAAACACTGGTGGAAAGGAGAGTTTACCTGCTAGTCTAATAACTGGCATGTGCAGATTCTCATATGATCCCGGTAACTTTTTAAATATTAGGATTACAGTAATTTGTATTACACTATTAGTATTACTGTATCATAGTGGTATTACATTATTTAGTATTTTTATAGTATTACATTAATGTATAGACCAAATATATCCTCACTGAATGAACTACCAAAAATATCTGCATCCAGTAAAGAGGTCCCTTATGATATGCAATCTAAATATTTGTAATACATTAAATCACCTGGAAATTAAGTATAATCCTGGGGTTTTTAATTCTGTCTATACCATAAGGATGAACAATTTTAATAAAGAGCATGTGTACTGGTCTACATGGAAGACCAGAGGGATGTAAGAAATCAGATCTGGAAGAGAAAAATCACTGCTTAATTTATTTGTCCATAGTGGTAATGCAAGCATGTCAGGAAGCACAGTGCACACCGTGTACTTTAAGCTGTGCTCTATCTGCAGCATTGTTCAGTATGCCTCCTTGCAATTCAATCTCAGTTCAATCAATCTCGATTTGTAGAAAGAAAAAATCCATAGAGAAATGACCTAATTGGTTTCTCAATATCTCATTTCAAATTTTTTTTTTTCATTTACTGGTTTCTTGGAACTGAACTTTGTTATTCTCAAGTGCTTGCTAAGTAAGAAAATAAAGCCTCCAGAATCATGAAGTTATTTTTCTAAAAACATGAAGCTTAAGAATATTAGGATTTTCTTCCTTTTTTTCTTCCTCTCACTGACCAGATAGATATTCTGCAGATGTTCACACTGTCTTTGGTTTTTTTGGAAACAGACAGGTTAGCAGATTACTTGTTCGTTATCTTTAAGAAAGATGAGGTTCTCTAGGAATCACCTGATTCCAACAGCTGTAGATATAATAATTAATTTATATCTTAAATGACTACTCACAACAAAATCATGAAAAGAGACAGCAGTAAATGCAATTTTCACAGCTTTTAACAGTATTCACCCATGGCTAGAGGATACCTGCCTGAGTAGATATTCAAAATTTAATCTGGCTCCACAAATAACAGGATCAGCTGATTTGATCACCGCTTAACTTGATCTTCTGTTTAATTTGATTAGAACATTAGAGGCCAATATGTTTTCAGCTTAAAATAATTCAAGAAGTGTTTGTTTTTAGCAGTACATCAGGACAAGGTTATAAGACTTAAGGAAACCACATTTGCAGGAAGTAAGAAATTCAGTAAGTAGGCTATTTTTGGGAAGAAATATTAAACTCCATCATGGTGAAAGGACATTGGGAAACCTGAGACATCTCTAATGTGTACAAGGCTACACAGTTCCCATCAAAGAAATCTGAGTGATTTTACTGTGCAGATGGTAAAAGTATCAGGTGCGTCAACTTTGCCATGTGGCTGCAGCAAGGAAAAGTGGAACGGAAAACTAGTATTCCCCTGAGAAAGATAGAGAGCAAGATCCAGACTATAAGCACTCTGCATTCACGTCAGTAGACAGTACTGTGTAGGCAGTATTACAGACTGCAGTAAGAGTACAGTGTCTCATGTTTCAGTTGTTCTACCCACTTTCAATGACCCTGTGAACATTCCTCTTCACCTTTGTGTATTGCGAAGTCCTCTGCAAGCTCCTGTCTTGGACAAGAGAGCATAGCCATCCTCACAGTCACAGAACAGCTGATGTGTGAAGGAACTTCTAGAAATCATCTACTCCAAATCCTTGCTCAGAGCAGGGTCATCTAGGGCCTTCTTTACTCAAGCACTCATTGCTGTGTTATGGTCAATTTGGTGTCAAACAGGACCTCCTGGTCCTCTTCTCCAAGATGCCTCTCAGCCAGTCAGCCGCCAGACTATATTTGACCTGTGGTTATTCCTCCATAACGGCAGGAGTTGGCATTTCCCTGTGTTGAGTTTAATGAAGTTGTTGTTGGTCCATTTTTCCAGTCTGTTGAGGATGCTTTGATTGGCAGCACATCCATCTGGCATATCAACTACTTTTCCTGGTTTTGTATCATCTGTGAACTTATTCAGGGTACACTCTGTCCCATCACCCATGTCGTTCATGAAGATGTTAAAAAGTATTGGTGCCAGTATCATTCCCTGGCATACACCATTAATCACTGGTATCCAGCTGGACTGCGTGCCACTGATCACAACCCTTTGAGCCCAGTTGTTTAGCCAGTTTTCTAATCCATCTCACTGTCCTTCTATAGCCCATACTTCATCAGCTTGTCTGTGAGGATGTTATGGAAGACAGTATTGAAAACCTTGCTTAAGCCAAGATAAACAGCATCTACTGGTCTTACATCATCCATCTCGCCAATCACCGCATCATAAAAGGTTATTGGGTTGGTCAGACATAATTTCTTCTTTAACAATCCATTCTATTACTATTCATATTGTTCTGCTTCATATGCTTGCAAAAGGTTTCCATGAGGATTTTCTCCATCACCTTTCCAGAAATGAGATGAAGCTGACCAGTCTGTAGTTTTCCTGATCCTACTCCTTGCCCTTCCTGAAGATAGGAGTGACATTTGCTTTCTGCCACTGCTCAGGAACACCCTTGTCCCCAAAATTCCTGTGACCTTCTCAGGATAATGGGAAGTATCCTCACAATGACATCAGTCAGATTCCGCAGCAGTTGTGTGCAATACATACGTAAATTTAAGACAAGAACCTTAGTCTCTTTGATCCAAGTCTGGCAAAATTATACAGAACAGAATATGGGCTTTAAAATGAAAGCATGGAAAGCCTTATGTCACTGGCCAGTAAATAGAATATCACCAAAAGTTATAATATATGGATTATTAGATATAGGGTTAAAGCGAAAATGTCTTGCCACAGACTCTAATTTCTACCAAAATAACAGTAAAATAACACCACCACCACCTGCCAAATTGATTCAAGGGGAAAGTATGATTCTAATCACTTTAGATCACTTGTCTGAGTATTGCTGGGGAGTCCAAACTTTGAGGAGCTTTGAGGGGTGCGATAAGGACTGCACCAGACCAGTTTTCCATCCTTAGCTCTCTTCTGCAAATGCTTCTGCTCGGGAGTTTATTACTGTCTAGAACTGAGATGCCCATAAGCCACTGAAGTAGTTGTTCTACTGTCAGTGTCACCAAAGCAGGATAGCCAAAGCAGATCGTAGCAGGACTACAGAGTAGAGGAAACAATTCTGGGGAGAAGTGAGAGTGGTGAATGAAAAAAAGGATAACGTAAATGTGTTCATATACTATGGTACAGGACTAAGTAACTCCCTCGATCTGCATTATGAGAGTTACAACTTTTGGAGCTGATAAGTAATTTAAATATTTGAAGATACCATATATATTGGTAGAAAAAAGACACAAACTCTTGTGTCTATCATTATGAATATCATTGAAATCTTATTACATTCTTAAAATTCTACTTTACCTTTTCATAATTGAGAAAATACCCATTTATTTGAGATTAATAAAGCTTGCAAAGGGGCTTTCCTACATGCATACTTTGAATGCAACTCCACGTACACTATGAAACAATGTTCTGGATAAATATATCATGCATGACTTCCAGGAAAACCCTCTCAAAGCGTGTCTTATTTAAAAAAAAAAAAAAAAAAAAAGAGATTTCTGGACAAAGTGGATGGAGTTGGAGCAAAGAAGCAAAACCAGAGAGAAGCAGCATTGTGTGGTTGAGTGAGGAACAGATATGTGATATGAAAATGTTTTCCCTTGTGTTTTGCACAAGGCACATACATCAGATTAATTTGTCAGTCTGTCAATAACATAATGCAAGAAACTGTGGTCAGGGATCCAGAAAAAATCAGTCTTTGATGCCTCCAAGAAACCTATCAAATCATGTGTATAGAAAAGCACTTGGAATTCTACAGGTGATAAAGGCTATTTAAATGCTAAATATTACTTTTAGCTGTACTGTAAGTAGCAATGTTATGCTAAAGTGAAAATAGTGTAGTTAACATCCTTATATTTCATCTGTTATCTGCCTGTCCTTTTGCAGCACCTCTGTTTCAAATGATAGTGAAAATGAATCAAGTGTTCTGCATCTGGTCTATTAACCAAAAAAGCCTAGAATTTCCCTATGTAATACTACTTAACACACTTTTTCTTTTTTTTTCTTCCAGTTGTATCTCAAAATATTTGGCTTCTTTGTCACTATTTACACAGGGAATTCTATCACTCTTTCTCAATGTTTGTCCAGAGGATTGAGTAGCGCTATAATCTCTTTTCAAACCCTGCCTTTGTGATGTCTTTGACAAATGACTTAAAAGAAGTTTTCAACTATAATTTTCACTTGTATGTATGTGGGACCTAAGTTATTGCCTACTGTCTTATTGAAATCTGGGGACAGAAAAGCAGAGTGAGGGACACCGGGTTGCAGAAATCAGGATATAATCACCCTAGTTCTCTAGACCAGGGTACTTCTGAGCAGGGGAGACACTTACCTTGGGGATAGCATCATCCACCCTCACCAGAACTTTACAACTTTCCTAAAAATCTTTCTGGATAATGGTTCCCTCCTGCACTTACTGCAGTGGCAGACTCACCAGCACTGTGCCTGTCCTCAAAACACACAGGGACAGGAATTATAAACTGGAATAGGAAGTACACAGGAGAACCAGAAGTACATTGTGCCTGCACAGGGGTGCTCAGCCAAAGAGTTTTGATTTCTATTGAAGTTCCAGGATGACTGTGGAGGTCTTCAAGCCCTTTAGACAGCAGTTAGGCAAGCTGGCTCTTCCCTTAAGTGGCATTCCCCCTTAGTGAATGGGCCAATGACACTGACCTGCCTCAGGTATTTCTTTCCTGTAACACAGAAGATGCTGAGATGGCTGTGCTGGCTGTGACTCTTCTGAGAGTGGGAGTTTATTATCTTCTGTGTGGTGTCGTGCAAACATGGCAATATTGCTTTCAGGCCTGAAGGAGTCTGTGTGTAACCTCTCTGCAAGTAACGTGAGTTGGGTGGACCCCACTGTTCCTACATTTGCTATATCCAAGTGGAAGGCTTTGGTCCAGGAAAAGATATTTAATTCTCTGCAGATCAGCATTTGCTGCCACAATAAGAACCTTTAGGTATACACCAGCACCCCGCTATAATACACTAAACATGCATGCCATTAAGTATGAACACTGGTTCATACACTATGGATGCAACAAAGCACCTGCAGTCTACAGGCTAAAGTATATATGTTTTATGAAGTAATTTCATCCACTGTTCATTAAGAAAGCCATCACCATGGTAACTTATACTTTACAAGTCACTACTACTATCTCTAAGGTCTTTAAGCACATAGCAACAAGAACATACTGCTGGAACATCTCCATTTTAGTAGTGTTTGAAAGTTATAAATAAGGTTTACTAAACACATTATGTATATTAGAGAGAAGACATGGGTGTTTGATACCCAGCTGGCATAAATCTAAATCACATTATTAATTTGTAAACGTAATATTCTTAGATCGAATTATACCAGCCAAAGATAGCTTATTGTCACGTTTTTCATCGTGCCTTATATTTCTTCTTCACCTTGTTATGTTAGCTATTCTTTTAAAAATGGTTGGTAATATGAATATTCACTTTATGCAAGGTGCACAAAGTAATAAGGTATGTGTGGGAAAGCTGCAGAGAATCAAGTGGTCTTCCAAGGGACATGGAACCACTTGCTCTGACCCTATTGCTCAATCCTCCACAGGAGGCTAGATTTCCAGATGCAATTCCCCCAATGGTGTGATTCACATCACAGTAACTTTATCCAGTTTTTATCACAGGGAAACTCAGTGAAAGAGAGCTCCTGCTAGGGCTGTGCTAAATGAGGAGGACTGCAGCCACATAAAGGTGACCCAAAGTCATAGACAGGGAATTTTTCTCAGCAGATTGACGACGGCAGAAAGGTAAAGTAAAAAGAGGACAGTATCATTTCTGCATCAGCTTTTCTCTGTATGTCTGTAAGAACCAAGACATGGCAAACTCTGCAGGCTTTCATACTCATGGAAGTGATTTGCTATTTGAAAATTAAGGGGAATGACCACCTCTCGCTTTCCCTGTGGCTTTGCCTGACAAAATGGAAGATCTGGCTAACATTTTTTGTGTGCACCTCCTTACATGCACAAGCTTCCCCTTCCTCACTGACTGAACAAAATGTTCTTGGCTAGACCTGATAGAAATCTTGCATTTATGTTTTATGGGTATTGATTTTTTTTAATGATTTCATTGTGGAGTTTTTAGCTCAGAATACTGTATTGCCCCAAAATATTTTTAATGAAAAAATGCTTCACTTTAAAGACCCTTGATCTTCTTCCCTAAATGTAGGAGAAAGCAACTTTAAACGAGTATATATAACCAACATGCTTTTTTTTGCTAGTCATTAATATGGCTATAGTATGCTCATCTGAGGCTAAAAAATAAGCTATTTTTTATTTAGAAAATAGATTGATGTAATCTCAAAGAATAGCTTTAAATTAGGTAAAGGTTAAAAATAATAGGGTATGGTGTTTAAGAAACTAATTCATATCCAAAGTGTGTGAATGCCATTGATGCGTTGCAACATTTTCAGCTCAGTTCTTTGGACATCAAGAAGATACTATTATTAACATTCAAATATACTGCAACACAAGTGCAGTAAGTTCCAATTTAGAAGTCAATATTGTTATGAAAGGTAAGATCCCCACATAAAATAGGTTTTCACTTTTTGCAACAGTAGCATTGGTCTCTTCTCTCTCAGAGCATCTTGGTAATGATGGGTCTTTATAGCTTCAGTTCTCTTTGGAGTCATGGACTACAAAGACTATAACTGCTACTACTTCTGCATCAGTGGTTCTCAATTACATGTCATGTCTGAAGGCTGCTGTCTGTATGTCACCATGATTCCCGGGAAGTTTTCTATCCTCTGCCGTTGCCATACGACAAATAGATCCTTTGCATAAGAACTGTCTTCACGCACTCCATTACCACTGGTCCCCACAAACCCTCACGCTTTAATGTCAGTGTATTTCACCACACACATAAAGAAAGCAGAATTATGCTTTATATTTATTGAATAACACCTAAATTTTGACTATTCCTTGTAAGGTTTCCAGATTTACTGACTTGTATTTTCCACTTTGCTTGAGTCTTCCAGTATGTGGCTCCACGCCTCTGGCTGTCTGGATCTAAGGAAGAAGTGGTTTGCCAGAACTTCATGGAATGAGCTCAGCATCTTACAGATAATGGTCTATTTTAGATTTCATCTTAGTACATCAGCCCACTGAAACTTGAAAAGTTATTTTCATGTCATGATCACACATTTTCTTTTTTTTCCTTCAAATTATCCTTTGCTTTATTTCAGAACTGCAAACTTGAAGATCTTTTCTAACTTCGGAAACAGGAGGGAACAATGCAACTAGGAAAATGTTTGAATAGCTAGTCACGGGGATATTTAAAGGCAGTGGAAAATGTCAAGACTGTAAATTTAACTTTGACTCTGGTAGGAGGTTCAGAAAATGTTAAAGCATGACTTGAACAGGAGGGCAAGTTCCTGACAACCACAGCTATCATGCCTAATCAAAGTTAAGCTTCCATTGTGTGAACATTCTCAGCTTGACAGAACATTATGTTGTTTTTCTTTAAAATGATACCCCACCAATAATTTCCACTGTCAATTAAATGAGAAAATATATATATTTAAAGAACACACTGTAGGCTGTAATTATATTTTTTAATGTTTTCATTTGACTTGTGGCTTAAATATAGATTTTTTTATGAGATACAAAGCTGCTAGCAGGGCTCTCCTTTGCAATGAGTGAAACTCAGAAGCTTCAGTGGTTTGGCTCAGTTCTGATAAACAATAAAAATGTTAGGTGTTTAGTCAAATCTTAACTTGAACTTTGTAAGCCACCCGCAGGTCTTCTTCAGAAGCTCTAAACTTTGCATGAGTTTCTGATGTTCTTGGAATATTTCAGCTGACCTGAAAATTATGATGGAAACTTTTCATATTTTAGCTCAGATTTCTGTGTTTGTAAATGAACTATGGTTATTATCCAATCTAAACATCTTTCTGTTTAGAGTACCCAGTTGTGTTTGATTTTCCTCTACAAAGAAGTAAAGACATGTGGATCCTCCCCATTTTAGGATGGTTAAAGAGGCTGTCTCCTTTTGCCCAGCTATTCTGATGGGTTTGTTGCCCACACACTGAGAGTAGCTAAAAATGCGTTGAGTCTTCAATCCATGGACTAACTAAAAGAGTTCAGTCATTTCTGACTTTTCTATTACAAAAGGATTTTGTGAGTCCCGCTCAGAAGCTCCCGACTCTCCCTGTACACCACTTAGTGCCCTAAACACCTCACGCAGACCTCTGGATCCTGCTGCTGCGGAACCTGTTTGTAGGTTTAATGGTGTGCTCAGCCGTGCAAAAAGTCTGCATAGCAGTGGGTGACGTTAGCTGAGTCCTTCATGATAACAACACCAGAATGTACCATCATATCCCCAGGCGGCACAACACCATTAAGTGCTATGGACAAGAATCACTGAAATATCAGGACGTTACAAGTGGGAGCACAATTAAGAACAGGGAACTGATCTAATTTTCCCTGGGGACTGGTACGTACTCCTAGAGGAATTCCTGAGATCTTCAGATCTTTGCTGGCAGTACATGTGAGGAAATGCTTCACTGCTTCAGCAATTTGATGGAAGCAGAGAGATGAGGATGTGACTTGCCTTCAGTCCCTCCCCCTCAGTGCTGCTGGTGGGGAAGGAGAGGCCAGGCAGGTCTCTTTGCCCCACTTCTGGACAGGGGGTGGCAGGCTGTAGGGCAGGGACACACTGTGCCTGGGTGGTAAGAGCTATGGCTTCTTACCATGAAGGCTTAGGAGTATGGTGACGTACACAAAACTAATACCACAGATAGTGAAATATAATACTGGCACTTAATAATATTGGTATCGGGTATACAGAATTGCTGATCTAGCTGTATACTGCTGGAGCAGTATAGTGCTCATCATTAAATGTGAGACAGGAGAAAGAAGAGGAGCTCAAGTCTCATCCACTTTTAGGACGTGCTTTGACATTAGAAAGTACCCATTTAAAGTTTTAAGGAAAAAAAATGCTTATTTCATCCAAATATGTTGTTGATATGTAATCATTATACACTGTCTGTAAGCTACCATCCCTTTTTGAAACACTTTGAAGGAAAGCTATGTCCCAGACTTCACCAGAGGTGGATTCAGCAGTTTACACCTGGTATTATACTTCTGCCTGTACAACACACGTTGGATAAAGGATCCTTGGGCAAGTTTTATCCATTGATAACTAAAAACCATCAAAAGAAACCAGTTAGTATTTTTGCATGTCTACAGTCTGTTTCTAAGATCATGAGGAGAGTTTCTGAGCTCTGGTGACAGGGTTCCACTATCCTATTTAATTTACACTGTATTATACAGGAGGCATTCAGCTTCTATCTATGTGTGGCCAAACCTTGCCACCCTTTGTCTTGCTGAACAGAACCCTTCTCTACAATGAAATCTATTGACTTTATCTAGAGTTGACGTTGAAATGTGGTAGATAAACATTGTATTTGTTACTGAAAGCATTAGAATTACTTGATAGATGGCTTTTAAGACTGGTGTAGTACATATTTTAGGGTAGTTATGTATTCTAGTCCAGGTAATTAATAATACATCAGCATAACTGTAAAGATCTGTACATAAATGACTGCAATTTCAGTGTAAATAACTGCATCATGTAACTGTATTTAAAAAGGATGTGTATGAACATGAAAGAAAAAGACATTAAAAACGAGGGGAGGTTTGGATTAGATATTAGGAAAAATTTCTATACTAAAAGGGTTATCAAATGCTGGATCAGGCTGCCCAGGGAAGTGGTGGAATCGCCATCCCTGGAGGTATTTAACAGATGGGTAGACGTGGTGCTGAGGGACATGGTTTAGTGGTGGTTTTGACAGTGTTAGGTTGATGGTTGGACTCGATGACCTTAAAGGTCCCTTCCAACCTGGGTGATTCTATGTCTGATTCTATGACTAACCTCCCTGCTATAAGAAACATTAGTAATTAGTCAGATACAGTATAATTACATAAACTGCAATAACTGTGTGATTACTGAATAGTTAGGGTTATAATGTTATAAAGTGTGATTGCTTTTTGTCTTATCCTAACTCATGATCTGACATATAATTTGAAATTACTGCAAAAGAAGCAAGATTAATTTTAAGTTTTATGGACTTAGAATCTCTTGAAGTAGATGGAAAACTCTGTTATTTCAATAAGATTTAGAGTGGGAGGTATATATATAATACAAGGAGTAATAATTAAGTCCTCTGAAGAAAACATGAGTTTCTTCTTGCATTCATACCTAATACTCTACTGTTAAAGTGATTTTGCCAAATAGGAGTTAAGGAGAGGAAGAGAGAGAAAGGTCTGGGTTCCCCTTTTGGAACTATTGGGAATTAAGACCTAGTCCAGGCACAGATGTAGACACCTTGTCCCCCCATCTTGTTTTCTCCACTAGACAACGCCTGTGGTTCTGTTATTAATGAGGCTTTCCAATGCCTTGCTGTGATGCCAATTAGGAATGCTATACAAACAATACTCTGATTTTTGTTTTGTTTTTTTTTCCTGTGTATTTCGGTAGCCCTATGTTATGTTTGATGAGAAACTAGAAAGTATGAAGCCAACTAAAGTGTTGTTTTTGTGGATCTTGGATACCAAATGGGATCAATGCTTACTAATTTCATTGTCTGCAGAAAGTAGTGGCTCTATAGTCCCTTCTGGAAACAATTCTAAGATAAATTGCAAGATAAATACAATTCAGAATAAGTAAAGGGAAGAACTGTGAACTCCACTATTTTTAAAGATGATTAGTATAAAGATGTATGCTGATGTGACAAGGGAAGCAGCTGCCAGATACAAAAGTTTGCTGGATTTAAAGAGGATGGGGGGGCGGGGGGTGGAAACAAACAAAAAGAACGAAATATTAGATGTGGGATTCCACATCCAGCAACTTTAATCATCACAGTAGGAAATCAAACAAGAAAATTTAATGAACCAGAGTTGTCAGAGAAATTTCTTAATAACTTGGAGAAAAGAGACATCAGTGATTTTGTAACTTGTGGCACTGACCTGTCAGTTACAAAATGCATTTGAGTGAATGTAATAGATTTGGAACCAAAAATGTGTTACAAAGCTTTATGTAAATTGTAATCCTGTAAATATGGTGCAAATTTTAAGCTTAAATTTTCTTCTTTTTAAGGCCTTTTTTTTTTTTTTTTCTCCCTTGAGGGGTTCTTGCTTATTTTTTTTTTTTGTTGCTTGTTTGTTTTTAATGACAGGTATCTTCATGATATCTGAGCTGAATTCCTTTAGGTTAAAATTTACCTTCCCGTTATATTTTATTCCTGTTTGTTTTACTAGGTCTGTATTAAAACCATCATAAATAACCACTCAGCTGAAAAACATAAGTGTATTACACCGGGCTTATAGAAGCAGAAAGCTATTCATTACAACTACCTGCTACCTCTGGTGTAAAGAAATACTAATAGGAGAGGGTACAAGAATCTAGTTTATAGCATGAGATGGCATACGTATTGTGTACCACGACAAGCAGTAAAGAAAGTCCCAATCTGCCTGTCCTTGACCGAAAAACAGTGTGAGATACTACAAACAGTTCTTTGGCATCACACTGTCCAACACTCTGCTGATACAGAACTTCACATTTACTCTGCTTCCAGGGGGTTCTGTGATTTCTTGGGTGCAGAAGTTCCTTGATTAGGAAGTGGACAAAGAGTTCTGACCACCAGAGGAAGTAGGTACTGAAAGCTCTTTTCCATAGGAGTAATAGACTTCAGAGCAGTAGTTAAGGAGTCTTCATTATTATCATCTTCTTCATCTCTAATTTTTGCTGGTGAATCCAATTTGAACAAGCAGTTGGAGAATTTAATCTTCTAATGCTTCAGAAATTAAGTATTTCAGCATTTCCAAAGTGAAATGTTCCCCTTTTGGCATACGTGCTATTCATCAAACCTTTTCATCTCCTGAGGAACTCTGATGCAGAGGCAGAATTCCTGACTCTGTTGATATCTTTAACTAAAGGGGAGGCAAGAGATCAGCTGGATTTTACTACTTATAACAAATACGTGGTGCTCTGCAACCTGCTGGACATAATAAACATGAAAGTCCTGTTGTTATGCCATACACCTTCCTGAGAGAAGATAAATGTTCATATGTGACTGCTGGACATTGACAGGTGACCTTTTGTGTGTTTCGTGTCTGAGCACTGACACAACACTCAGCTGTCTTTCCTGCTCCTTTGCAAAGACTCCTGGCATCAGCAGAGGCAGGACAGAGCGCATGTCTGTCCCTTACCCAACCAAGCTCAGTCCACTATATTTAAAATGTCAATGAACTCGGTTTGGCATTGTATAAGGAACAAGGGAAGCTGAGTCATAGACATTTTTCCCACCCTGCCTCACTTGTGCGAAAGCACCGACCCCTGGCAATGACACAGGAGCTCAGGAGAACTCGTCTCAAAAACAGCCCCCAAAAAGACCAAGGAATCTCTCAAAGACGTCAGACTAATCCTCCCTACTTTATCCATGTAAGTTGTCGAAATGAATTAAATAGTACCAGCTTGTAATTACTTAAGAATAATTGTTTCTCACCTATTAGGAATATATATGGTAACCTTGGTATGTCTATGATCACTTTGGATTTGAAATGGCAAGGAGACCATGGTCTTCAAGTGATAACCTGCAAGCCAGCAGTTTGCAGGTGATTATAAACTAAGCTCAAAGTTATCATTAGATAGTGCTGATCACAAGACAGAAATGGGAAGAGAAGATGGTGCCAGTTATAATGAGCTAAATTATTAGTCTTAAAATTGCTAGGCAATCTAATAACAATATAATAATAATGACATTCTTGGAAGAAACTACATCCAGAAGCATTTCAAATTTCTGAATTTAACCCCCCTGCCAAAGATCAATGTAAACATCTGCTAACATTTAGCAATTAATTATTGATAACTCAATTTAACTCACTCTCTTTGCTGTTTACTGAAATTAAAGTCATTTAGTAATCAATAATCATCCTTATAAAACAAGGAGAAAAGTTAGCTAACAATAGTGCAGATCAATAAATTAGCTCATCTAATAGAACCTAATATTTTAGTTCAGCACTCTATCTAGCAATAGTATGCACTGTTTTCACTGAAGGAGCCCTGAGGAATATGCATCCTTTGCACAATTTTCATCATGAAAATAAATAAAAATCCCAGTAATAATGAACTTAGATTTTTTTCTTGGTTGCAAGTTTGCAAGTATGCAAGAAAACATAAATGGTCCTGTTCCCTTGAATACAGTTGAACTCAATAAATAAAGTCACATTGCCTTGCTAGCAGTACAAAGGAGTTCCTTAAACAACACTTTTTGCAAAAAGCCTCTCTCAGCCTCAGCCCAGATTCACGTTATGAGCATTTAGCTAGTTGTCTTGGATTTTCTTGCTGTTGTTACTCCATACAACTTTTTTGTTTCTCCTTTTTCCTAGGCACACAAATCTATTAAGCAGCACTGTCTCCTGATATTCAATACTTTTAACAACTCATTTTTCTGACATCAGAACATCTATGTGATCTTCTAGATATTATGGTCCTGTAATTTGGTAATCCTACAAATGGCTAGTCCAGCTAGTCCCGAAGACCTTAATTACATAACATGTACTCTGATGTGTCATAGAATCATAGAATCCTAGAATACCAGGTTGGAAGGGACATGAAGGATCATCTAGTGCAACCTTCTTGGTAAAAGCATGGTGTAGACAAGATGGCCCAGCACCCTGTCCAGCTGAATCTTAAAAGTGTCCAATGTTGGGAAATCCACCACTTCCCTGGGGAGATTATTCCAACGGCCAATTGTTCCCATTGTGAAAAATTGTCCTCCTGTGTCCAATGAGAATCTTCCCTGGAGTAACTTGTACTCATTACCCCTCATCTTTTCCATGTGATTCCTTGTAAAAAGGGAGTCTCCATCTTCTTTGTAGCCACACTTTAAATATTGGAACATGGTGATAAGGTCTCCCCTAAGCCTTCTTTTCTCAAGACTGAACAAACCCAATTGTCTTAGCCTTTCCTTATATGGCAGGCTTCCCAGTCCCTTGATCACCTTTGTGGCCCTGGTCTGGACCCCCTACAGCCTATCCACATCTCTTTTTTGTAGCGGTGACCAAAAATATATAAAAAGTATACAAAAATCATACAAATGTACTTTATATATTTCAATTTCTAATAGAATTTTTGTAATCCTTAATTTTTCTTCCAGATTTTAGAGCTGCAGACAGATGACTGTGTTGCTAACTAGGACCAAGATTAAGCTAGCTGGACAGGATGCAAGAAACTACTGGACATGACACAAGAAATTGTTGTAGATGATGGACAGCAGTGCAAGAAGCTAATAAAGATTAAGGGTAACTCCATGAAAGATGACTGGATTTCACAGGTGGTTAAGGGGGATCTATATGAGAAATGACCAAACCGCACAGAAAATGGGCGAGGGTATTGGGGAACTTTTGGAAAGTAGAATTTGCAAGGCTAGCAACACATCTCAGTAATACCAGATTTGAACATGATGTAGCAAAACTGGGGCTAGAAAGTACTTAGGTCCTCATTGATTTTTTGAGAGGGAACAGACACAGAGAAAGGTATGGATGAAGGCAGAAAAAAAGGAGAACTAAGAAATGGGAAAAAGGATAATAAGGTAGGCAAGTCTTAAAAGTGATTCTCTCTGGGTGTATCTGCCCGCAGCCTTGTGCTTGATCACCACAGCTTAAAGCGGGACAATAAGCTCACTTCCTGTTCTGCCCATACCAACTGTGTCCAACCTCTTTCTGTTGTCAGGACAGGGAGAGGAATGGGAGCACCTTTCCCTGATAGCAGGGGAGCTCTTAAGACAGATGGATTGAGTATGCTAATGTCACTATGCCAGCGCCCTTTCCAGGCCTTGTGGCATCACTAGCTTTCTAAAAACTTCCTAACAAAGACATTACATTTCTTATACAGACAGACGAAAGCTTCTGGTGCAGATAGCGGACCACTGATAAACTGCTGTAAGGCTTAGGGCTGTGTGGTGGGTTGACCCTGCATGCCAGGTGCCCACCAAGCTGTTCTATCACTCCCCCTCCTTAGCTGAACACAGGGAGAGAAAATATAACGAAAGGCTGGTGGGTCACGATAAGGACAGGGAGAGATCACTCAGCAATTACCATCACGGGCAAAACATACTCAAATCGGGGAAATTAGTTTAAATTATTGCCAATCAAAATCAGAGTAGGATAATGATAAAATAAAAAGTAAATTTTAAAATACCTTCCCTTCACCCCTCCCTTCTTCCCGGGCTTAACTTTACTCCCAAATTCTCTACCTTCTCTCTCCCAGTGGTGCAGGGAATGGAGGTTGCATTCAGTTCATCACACGTTGTCTCTGCCGCTTTTTCCTCCCCAAGGGGAGGACTCCTCATGCTCTTCCCCTGCTCCAGCATGAGGTGCCTCCCACAGGAGACAGTCCTCCACAAACATCTCAAACCTGAGTCCTTCGCACAGGCTTCAGTTCTTCACAAACTGCTCCAGCGTGAGTCCTTTCCATGGGGTACAGTCCTTCAGGAACAGACTGCTTCAGCATGGGCCCCTTCCATGGGGTCACAAGTCCTGCCAGCAGACCTGCTCCAGTGTGGGCTCCTCTCTCCATGGGTCCACAGGCCCTGCAAGGAGCTTGCTCCAGCATGAGTTCTCCATGGGGTCACAGCCTCCTTCAGGCATCCACCTGCTTTGGCGTGGGGTCCTCCACAGGCTGCAGGTGGGTATCTGCTTCACCATTAACCGCCACGGGCTGCAGGGGGACAGCCTGCTTCACCATGGTCTTCACCACAGGCTGCAGAGGAATCTCTGTTCCTGCACCTGGAGCACTGCCTCCCCTTCCTCTTCACTGACCTTGGTGTCTGCAGAGTAGTTTTTCTCACATATTCTCACTTGTCTCTCCTGGCTGCTGTTATCCCAGAGGCGCTACCACCATCGCTGATGGGCTCAGCCTTGGCCAGCAGAGGGTCTATCTTGGAGCTGACTGGAACTGGCTCTATTGGACATAGGGGAAGCTTCTAGCAGCTTCTCACAGAAGCCACCCCTGCAGCCCCCTACTGTCAAATCCTTGCCACACAAACCCAATACAGACTGCCAGCTTTTCGGATCTAACCAAGAATTTCTGAGCTAGGTGTCACCATACAAATGACACCTTCCAGATCTGTTTAGAGAAAATTTCATGCTGAATGAAAGATGGGTGTCATAAAATCCTCCAGAGACTGTGACTCCAATTGAAAATGAATCCTTCTTCAAAGAAAACTTAACAATTCCCATTCATCACATCCTCAGTTATAATGACATATCAAGTTATCGTAGATAAATCTTTGCCATTGAAAACTCTTGACTGGTTATTAAATGAATGTTTTCCACAGTTCATTTTGTAGTTTTTAAGGAGTTTATTTCAATTTGTGTGAAATCATCATGTTAGAGAATGAAAGTAGAAGGACATGGATGATGAGTCACAGTCTTCCTAGTTATTTAAGACTGTGAGTGAACAAAAATCTGAGTTGCAGTAAATACTGAAGGCAGGAAAATACCATGGAAGCCTGACTCATGTTTTTAATGGAAAATTAAAAGCAAATTAATCTGCTAGAGTAGAAACCACCATAACAAAATGTCACAAATGCTAACATTCAAAATGTTCTCATTTTTTCAGATAAAACCTATACACTAATAACATGATAACAATCTAAATAATTCATCACCACAACAATTTCATTTACTTTATCTCAAAATTTGCAATAAATACAGTTGTGAACTCATTCTAGCAATGTTTTCTTCAGAACTACATACAACCAGCGAGAATCACAGTCTTTTAACTATTCATGCATTATAGCAATGGGCACTAACCATGCATCTAATTCTGTGTTTATTTTACTGAACCTTTGTGTGTTGAAATAGTCCAGTCAAATCTGAGGAAAGTGGTAATCATAACCAGGTCTTCAAATAAGATGGGTCTTGTTTATGGTTCAGTAAAATCGAGTAAATTGTGAGGAACAAGCCCAGCTCTCTCCATGAAAGAGCTTGAATGTTGTTGAAAGGAAGAACGGACAACAACCATAACATCACTAAGGACTATGTTCACAAAAGGATTTACATCACAAAAGTTTAATATTTAGGTTTCCTGAGTTCATACCCTGGCTGATAAACATCAAAGGCTAGATTATTCCCACAGCTGAGCAAAAATAATAGCTTTCCTGAGTTTTCTTTTGAACTGTACTTAGAAAAAAAAGAAGAACAAAGAAAGTTTATTTGGTCTATTTGCTAACTGGAAAGTTTCTGATAAATGCCTCACCATGAACCATTCTTCCTACAAGGTGTTCAAAACCTTTTGATGTATACTTGGAACACCTTTCTTGCTGGATCACAGTCCCTTGCTTTTTTCACCTGAATGGACTGTGTATAAAGAGACATTGTGCTTCATGGCCCAAACAGATTCTGTGTGTTGTCTTCCCACAGCTGATTTCTAATTTCCTTCTAGAATTGAATACAAAACACTATCTCACAACAATGTGACTTTAAAGCCTTGACCCCATAACAAACTTTGGACTTGGGCTGCAACCTAAATAGCTAAAATTGGTGCTGTTTCACTGAATCAATGGAATTTACTCCACCTATGGATTTTTTCCATCCGTGAGGTGTTAAACACTATACATTTCTATTCTTCCAACCTCAGATGAGCTACTCAAAACCTTCAGGCCAAGTCTTAAAGACTTCAGCTAACAACTTAAAGGTAGATGTGTGAGAAAAGAGAAACCTTAGAAATGAAAGGTTTAACATACAGATTATTTTAAGGGTGTGTAATATCAATCAATATTCTTCAGAAGAAAACTGAAGCTCAGACACCGGAGGTGAGATTTATCTGCAGTGAATTACTTTGATCTTTAAAAAAAAAGAAAAGAGAATCATGCTGCTTCACTTTCAATAACAGGGTGTTCAACCAGGAAATAAAAGTAGAAAAAATATTGTCAGGGCAACTTAATAAAGAAAATTCATTGTTCAAAGTCAATTTAGAGCATCTGCCTACCTAATGATGATACTTCGAATTATTTTGTGAGACAAAAAATTCGTTTAAGTCAAAATAATTTGGAGAAAATTAAGATCAATGGAGAAATTAATACACAGAAGCTAATAACGGGAACTCACATAGGCCAAGGGAAACATTGACAAGGTGATAACCCAAGCAGTGATGAGGAACATGTATTTTGCATTGTGCAATGGGAATTGTGGTATCCGTTTCTTTGTATTGGTGCTTAAAGCTGGGGTGGTGGAGGAACACAAAAAATGATGAGAATCATAAATCTGGAACATAAAATAACACAATTTGTTTAGCTGGCAATAAAGAACACTGAGGCAGACATGGTACATCCTTCACCTACTAGAAAAGCTATTGCAGAGGGGCAGGAACAATCTGTTCTCCATGTCCAGGGAAGATAGGACAAGAATTAATGGGTTTAAACTGCAGTGAGGAAGATTGGAATAGACATACGAAGAAACTTTATAACAGTGAGGACAGTGAAGCACAGAAACAGACTGCCATGGGCAGCTATGCAGTCCACATCACTGGAGCTCTGAGGGCTGTCTAGGTGCACATCTGCAAGGAATGATCCAGATATTGTTGATCCTGCTTTGGGACACAGGGATAAAGTAGATGACCTTCACCTACTTTGAGTCTGTGTGGGTCTGTGAGATAGTAGTATAACACTTAATTACTACTTGTAATGTTTAGGAATGTCCAGGGGATGTTACATTGAAAAGGGACACTTTTCAGGTTTAACAGCAAGTTGTTTTCCCTGACGTACATGTTAACAATCAGCAGGAATAAATCTGAGAAACACAAACAGAAAAAGGTCTGGTGTCCCCAGTTCCCACTGTAGTTGGTGACAACAGTCCTGTTGATCTCAAGGTGAAAAAGATTAGGGAGAAACAAAGAATAGTACACCAAGGGCTCAATGCTGTAAATTATTCATATAAAACGTTTCTAGTGCTTCCTGCAACATATGCTGAAAATATACCAAATCTTACCACTTTCATACCGACAGCCTACAAGAACGAATCCTCAGACTGCGGTGTTAGACCCTTAGTGAATACATTCTACAAAACTCCACTTGAGTGAAGATCTTACTATTTAAATCCTCTGGAAATGCCACTGAAAATCTAAGAGAGAGAGAGAGAGAATAAGCACCAGGTTGAAGGAGTAATATTTTCCTGTCACCCTGTATTCCCAGTTCCCCTTTTATCTGTTTTGGGTTTTTTTTGCCCTGCATTTAAAATTTTAAATCTCTCTTTGGATCATAATCCTACCTAGCACACTGGGCCACAGCTCTTTTGTGTAAATGCTACTGTCAAAATGGTCATGCATACAGAAATCCAGGGTTTTATGGAAGAATCTCACTTTTGAAATGAAGGCTAAGAAATACTCACTGAGATAATTATAAACAGGCAAAATAGTGAGATAAATTTATAAATGATGGCACATTTCACATTGCTGGAGAAATTCAAGCATCTGAAGCCATTTGCAGTATGAGACTGAGATGAAGAATAGAAGGGACTCTGCCCTTCGCAAAAGCCATCTGGGAACAAAGTACACAGAGGCAATTTGTGCTCTGCAGTGTGGAGGAGGGATAACCAACCCGCAGACCACAGAGAGCTAGGTCTGGACTAGAGAACAGTTTTATCTCTTCCTTGGGTATGCAGTTTGATTGATAAGCCGACCAGTTGGGTAATGTGGGTCCTGGAAAACGGGAAAGGGCAGACTCGGATCTAGACTGAAAGGATTTATTAAGTTAGCTACAGCTGTGCAAATGTAGTTATATATGTCTGGGACCCAAATTTCTGCAAAGAAATGCAAACACATAGAAGTTGGTCAGCCCTTGCCTAGATATTGATCAGTCGTAAGTTAAAACTGGAAGGAAACCTTAGATCACCTGCTAATCTCCGTTTCATACAGACCATTTCACTAAGTTACATTGTCCTGAGTGCAGCTGGGTAAGTTTATCTAAAGAATGTTTACTAGACAGGTGTCCAGTCTGATTTGGAGACAAAGGAAACAAAAACATCCACGATTGCTTGCAGTTTTTCACCCTCTCCGTTCCTGCCAATGCTTGATCATGCCATAGTTAGATATCTGTGTAGCATTTCTCATTAGAATTGTTCTGGCTTTAACTTCCAATGGTTTTCATTTTTGTAATATCTTTTTCCAAAAGATTGAAGAACCCATTAGCATCTGCTGTTTTCCTCCCCTGAAGATCTTTATACACCTTAATCAAGTCACTGTTCAATCTTCTTTTGATAGGTTATGCATACTGAGCTCTCACTGGAAAGCATTTTCTCTACTCATCAGAACATTTTGCAGCTCTCTGTTTCATCTGATTTTCCCTGGGAAAGAATGTGTCACGTACAGTGGAAACCAGTAAGAAAGAATTCCAGCTCTGAAACTTTCTGTCAAAGTTTCCTCTGGGTTTCTCATTCACTGTCCTGAAATCTTTTAGGGTCAGCCATTTACCATCTCCATCTATTTACCATTTCCATCTATTTCTAGCTAGACTGGATCCAACAGTACTCGGAAATGTCATTTCAAATGCTGTTGATTAATATTAATCACCTGCTTGAGTGGTATTTGACATCATATCACTGAATGCTCTAACTTCACAAGCAGCTGATCTGCTATTAGATGGCTAATGTTTAATAACATCACTGATAATTCAACATGAGTTGAGCCACTGAATTGTGTTGTGGTGTCAAATGAGACACAAGTTCTTATTCTCTTCCTCCTCTATCAGACCTCTGAGTTCATAAATAATAAAGGAAATTTAGTCCAGAACTTGCCTGACAAATGTCAGAGAAATGTCAGTTTTAATGCTTGGGAAGATTAAAGGGGATATTCATGTTACCTCACTGTAGGTACCTAGTATGGGTACCTAATTTCGCCTTTTTAGATTCCTAATGAGTGTGATTTGGTGCAGGAACTTAACTTTGGAGTCAGACACTATGGCTTTTTGGGGGAGGAAGCTGTACTCTGGCAAATACCCTAAGTGTTACTCAAGATGCCCACTCTTTATTCCTGCTCCCGTTCTCAGATTTTGTTTGCGTGGAAACTAGAGAATAGGAGGAGAGAGACAAAAAGGAGTGACCTATGCTTGGGTAGCTTCTCAAAAAAAATTTATAACATTGCACAAATGTTCTATTGTTAGAAAGTTTGGGTAGTCTCTTTTTTTTTTGCACCTATCAATAAAATTCTTCAATGGACATTTGACCTGCAACTCTGTGAGCTCCAGTTTACCCTCTATTATTCAATCTGATGAAAAAGATGGTAGGTAGAATAGAGTTATTTAACATTAGCTGAAAAAAGCTACATTATGAGAGTAGATTATGCTGCTGGGAAACTAAAAGGAAGACCTGCCTCTCAACATTATGAGATTAGAGGCCTCTGAGCATTAGAATTTCATTAGAAGAGCAGACTTGCACAGATAAATTGAAGGTATATGTTCAAAAAACATCTGAACATAAAAAGCAGCCAGTAAAATACCCTCCCCTAAGGGACAAGGACCAGGGACAAGGAGCAAGGATAGCCCAGACCTCTACTTTGCCCTTACTGAGTGTGCCAGGCAAGGTCCAGTAGATGCCACAGTGCTAGAACTAGTCAGCTGATCCTGACACCAGAAACAAGCAATAATGAATGCATTGGCACTCCTTGCACTTAGTTTTTAAACACAAAGACACAGTACTTATTGAACAAGGAGGAGGTACAGGTAAACAGGCTGATCAACGCTAGAAGGCTACAAAGCACCGTAGGCTGGCAACTAGTTATACCAGACCACTGATCATATATGCGTTCATTAAATTTACTTTGAGAACTTTATATTATTCCAAAGAATACACATTATCTGACCACTTCATAAATGCTGAAAATCATGTTGCATGATGTAAACATTGCTTCAGTCAGCAGAAACAGAAAATAGAATGTTTGCGGAGTCTCAATATAATAGTGTTAGACCAGGCACAATTTCAACTCTGGCACAAATGACATGGGTTAAGAATAAACATCTGCCCGTCTCATATCTGTTGTTACAGTAACTCAAGGAAACCCTCAAGCATAATCAGAACAGACCTCTGTCATTAAGGTGACTGCTAAAAAGATATTATAGAAGCACTGAAAGGACAGGCCAAATTTAGCTATAAAATAATGCTGATTGACTTCACAAGTAAAAGTTTGCACTCAGACTTTCTGGAGCATTGAAATTAAACACAGAATTTTATTGTGACATGTTCTCATGTCTATATTTCATAAGGAAACTTATGGAAGTACTAAGAAAGCTAATAATCTTAACTGAAACAGCCTTCAGCACTGAACTGCTGGCTCACTTAGGCATATGCTTGAAATAAAACATGTTTAAATGCTATCCTGAATCAATGTGCTCTTTTAAATGAAGACTTCCAAAAACAAGTAAAAGACATGTCGTGGTCAATACACGTTGGGCACTTTAATACTCGTTTTCATGTATGTTTGTATGTGTTCCTTACTGAGTTATTTATTTGCTCATTTTGTTATGGCTTTTATTTAGATATCATGTAGGACTGGAAAGGATTCTCTTAGAACATCAATGCAGATCTATGCTCTTGCAGACAGGCACAGCATATATTGATTAAGATCCATCTTAAAAAAAAAAAAAGCTTTCTTACTGGAAGGCTATTCTAGAATATCTAGATTCCTCCAGCCCAAATCTCCAGTGCACATATACAAAACATGCTCAAATTGTATGTTATTGATTATCTTTCTTTACGGGGATTCAGTTTAGTCTCCTCTATCCCGCGAAATTTCTCATCAGGTTGGTAAATGAATACTGGGGGTCTCTCCTCATGCATCATTAAGAACTCTTTTCAGTAGCTCAAAACAACAATTAGAAAGAAACACAAAAAGAGATTCATTTGTTCTCAAGGGTGATGAATCACAGACAGGGGTATACACGACAAACATTTCCTTCTAAGACACATGATGGGTGTAAGGAAATATGTAAGAGTCAACCGTTAACAGTTTTAACCAGGATCATGTCATGTGTCATTCTCAACCCAGAGGTTCAGTTACCCATAATCAACCACTAATTTCTACAGCTCTGTGATCTTGATTCAGTTTTACTAAAAAAATTGTGACAAGATGTGGTAAAGCATGTGAGCTAAATCCATGCAATATAAGAAAAGGAAAAACAGATACAAGTGTAATTGTTGAGACACTAACAGCTAACACCTTGAGGATTTAGAGAAAAAAAGCTGATAAGGAAAGTTATAATTCACAAAAAAAAGAGAAAAAATCTAAAGAGACTCTAGGATGGCAGCTCCAAAACATCAAGGATCAGCTCCTTCCAAGGAATAACAGAGGCCAATCCTTTCTGCCTGATTGAGAGCTGAGGGTCCCGGTGTGTCTCCAGGGGTGTGAGTGTAAAGCTTAGCCTTCTGGCTTGTTAGACCTCGCTGTCTATTATCTGTATTAACCAGTAAGTTAAAAATCTACATGTGTTTTGTGTACATCCTGCTGCAGAGTCTCTGTGCATTCAACAAATGTCACCAGAACTACATGACCCAGAGAGGAAGGATCACCAAGAGGCTTCACTGCTGCAACCGGTCCCAGCTTTGCTGGATCAGCACCCCTAGCCACAGCCTGTCGTTATCTCATCTACTTCCTAGTGAGCAGACAACCTTTCTTCCTTTCTTGAGCTTTAATTGCTATATTCTCTGTGTCCATAGTAGGGATGATATAGGGTAATAAAAGCCAGGAAACTGAAGCCTGTTTTCTCTGCCTTTTGGAGTAAATAGGCAAATATTTTGGTAGGAAGTGAGACATCAAGCAGGAATCCAAATTTCTCATTTACTCCACTCCTTTTTTTGCCTATGGACCCTTCGTCACTCTACAGTCTCCATAATCCCACTCATCCTTAGGTACTTCACGAGAAGAGAAGAAACTGTGATACCTGGAGTTCTGAGTTTACCCATTTTTATTCCTAATGCCTAGAATAGTTTCTAACCCTGGCTACATCAGCATTCTGCTAAAAGAGATAGAACAGGAAAAGACTGTTTTTTAATTCAAAACCTGATCTTACTGAACACATCACAGTAGATGACCACAGAATTTATTGGCAAGAAACTTGTTTGTTGGAGCTTAATCTCTGATTAACAGCTCTCTTTGGCTCTATTTGGCATTCATATGGGGTCATTCTGCTGAGATGAAAAGTGCATTTAAAGCTTTTTCTCATTCTTTTCTGAACAAATCATGACCTAGATGCCAAGCGTATTACAGTCTAATAGAAATAGCTTGACAATCACCAAACTCGTTTAACTTTGCACATTTTCTGTGTATCTTTCCAGCTTTCTGAGACCTGTTTTCAAGGCTCAAGGTGGGATGCTGCATGCAAGACCTGGGTATTTCCAATAAGGTGATAATATAAATTTATTGAATTTGCACTTTTTGCCCTTAGAGAAATATGTTGTACAATCCCTATGCTCCCTTTTACTCAAGGGTCATAAACGGTTGCCACGAATCAAATTTTGCAGCATATTTTTGATATAAAGATACATTATATGCCCCATTTTATGGATGTGCAAATAGTCACAGGAAAGTAATATGATTTCCCAAGCACCACAGAGCCAGGCAAGATTTCTCTCATCTAATATTATCTGTCTATGGATCAAGTCTAGCCAGATTGTCTCCATGACCTTTATTGCTAAAAAGAGGAGGCATTTGTCCAAAGAATGATACATCTCACCTATCTTCCACTTTACATTATTCCATGGTTCTACCTTAAACATTTATCTTAGGCTGAGATGGATCACCCTATGGATGAAGCCACTCCTTTCCATTCGCTACAGAGGGAGATTTGATGACTAGTTTAGACTTGACAACTTTTAGACAGCTAAGGTTAGACAGCTGTATTGTTATTAATATTAGGTGAAATGGAGGTCACCTTTAGTGATAAATAGAAGCTGCACTCATTCGTTCTTTGTCTTGATTTTCAAGATGTGGGTTGGATATATTACGGTTCTATGGTACCTACTACTATTTACAATGTGTTGTCTACTTTGTTTTGGCAAAGACCACTGTCAACAGCAACAGCAAAAACCAACCAAACAGCCATCCCTGCAAATTGTTACAGGATTTCATCAGCAAAACTGGAAGTTACACTGATTAACAGTACTTGAGCATCTTGTCCTTTTAGAGTAGAGAACTAAATATAAACAAAAGAGCTAAATGTAAAAAGTTTTTTGAGTAACTCTGGCTGTGTCCATTTAGAAGTTAAGCTACCTGGGCCTGGAACAGTTACTTATATAGAAACAAGAGTGAAAATGCACAACAAAAACTTTCAGGATTTCTCTATCCTGAGAGATATCCTGAAACCCTGGCTTTGGGTTGAGTTTAGGTTTGTTGGTCTTTTTTGATGACATAATGCTGTTAAATACATGCCTGCAGTGAACCGATTGTCCTTTAACATCTCTCAGCTCCACAAAAGAAAGGAGTGGAAATAATCATAGACGTCTGGGGAAAAAACAACACTGGCTTTTTAAATGGTAACACATTTTCATTTAGGCATCAGAACCCAACATAGAGTAAGTAATGACAGAGCCACATCCATGTTTGATCTCTCTGGTGTCTCCTTCTTCAGGGGATTGATCACTAAGAAAATTATTCAGAATTATTAACAGAGAATGCAGACATAAATCAGAGATTGGATTCACAACATGAGATGAAGTCCTATAGGGATCAAAAACTTGAAACAGAGTCTTCATGTCATTGCTGAAATTGAAGAGAAAGTTATTTCTGTGGCTTAGGAGTGGATCCTTGTGTTGTGAGTAACACTGTGATACTCAAGAAAATGAATATAAATGTTGGTAGTTCTCCTGCAGCTTACAGGAGCAAGTCAAGAATGGTTTCGCTGTCTATTAGAAATAAGCTGGGATGTAAAAATTACTTGAGTGGTTTTGCCTCTCTGACACTGTCACCCAGCAAAGTTGAGAATCATTTTGGAAAAGTGCTTGCTATGCCTTAGCTTTGGGAAGCTTCAGGAATTATTTAGGTATTATGAAATAAACACAAACCAAGCTTTATTCAATGCCCCAAACCACCACACACTTCTTACTTGCACAGCCCCACCAAGCTAATGGCTTGGGACAAAGTAGAAAAAAAGAGCAAATGGCAAATGATTAATACCAGCCTTTGCTTTGGTTGGTTTAGCCATACTGGTTTTACTCTAGTGATATTTCTAAATGGTAATCAAGGTGTAACTCTGCAGTGGCTATTACTTTCAGGGAATAATAATCCTAATAGCTTCAGTCAGGGGACTGCGGACTCCACGATTCTCTGTAAAGGAAGCTGAGAGAAAAATATCAGCTTGCTTTTTTGTATTTTTTCTTAAATTCATCTTAAACGAAAAGGAGAAGCATCACTAGAGACCTTTCTGGCAAAGTGTTAGTAGCAAGAAAAGTAGTTTTTTCTAATATATAAACATATGTAAAAGAAAAATGAATTATTTTCAGAAGCATTTCAAAACATATATATTCTGTTCATGCCTGTATGTACTTTTCCTTTAGTGTCAGAGCCTGTATCATACTCTCAAGGTCTGTTTTTCCCATGTATGAATCCTTTGGGATTTCTTCCTCAGAGCCAGAAAATCTATTCATTTTACCAATGGGACAGAGGAGGAGAGATGACTGCTCTTATCCACAGCCGAACCCTCTACCCTTCCTCCCTTCCTCCCTTCCTCCCTTCCTCCCTTCCTCTGTTGGCATTAGGTGACAGACGTCACAAGAACACAGACTCTGCATCCTGTGAGTAATTTATACCAGTGTCAAAATGTTTTGTACTAACATTTGGTGAAGTTCCAGGAAAAGAATTTGAAGCCAAATTTTACACTACTAATTCAGTCTAAAAACAAAAAAGGAACATATCTTTTTTTTCCACATCCTCTTAGATAATACTGTCCAGGTGGTCAACCAGATATATATATGGGGAATATTTAAGCATTAATGTGTTACATGCTTCAGTGAATGAAAATTATGACAAATTAGCCAATTTTTGATCACATTTTCTTCACTGTTACTGTGCGAGCATTTCTGTCACCAAGAGTGTCAGTATGGTAGAGCAAAAACATCAAGTGCAGATAGATCTGTAGCCTCCTGCTCCTCAAGTCAGCGAGTGTGATAGAAATGGTTCTGTCTCAAATTTATCTGTTCTGTCTCATATCAGATCAAGAGCTCACTAGTAACGCAACAGAAATGCCTAAGCGTATTACATGATTGGGCTGGGTGTGTACTATAGAGCTGATACATTTACAGAAATTTGTGTTTGTGGAACAGATTTTTTCCTGTGGAATTCTTCTGTAAGTCTGAGATTGGATATTAGAAAAAATTTCTTCACTGAGAGAGTTATCAAGCATTGGAAGAGGCTGCCCAGGGAAGCGGTTGAGTCACCATCCCTGGAGGTATTTAAAAGACGTGTAGATGAGGTGTTGAGGGACATGGTTTAGGGATGGACTTGGCAGTGTTAGGTTTACAGTTGTACTCGATGTTCTTAAAGGTCTTTTCCAACCTCAAGTGTAACACCTTTAGAGCAGAAATTCTAATTTTGCTTACGTGTTTTTTGTTGTGGTTTAACCTCAGCTGGCACTAAGCCTCACAAAGCCACTCACTCACTCCACTCAGTGGGATGGGGGAGAGAATTGGAAGGGTAAAAGTAAGAAAGTTCAGGGCTTGAAATAAAGACAGTAAAGCAAAAGCAAAGCAAAACAAGGAATTCATTCCCTGCTTCCCATCGGCAGGCAGATGTTCAGCCATCTCCAGGAGAGCAGGACTCCATCACATGCAACAGTGACTTGGGAAGACAAGTGCCATAACTCTGAACATCCACCCTTTCTTCTTCTTCCTCCAGCTTTTATTGCTGAGCATGATGTCAGATGGTATGGTACATCCCTTTGATCAGTCGGGGTCAGCTGCCCAGCTGTGTCCCTCCCAAATCCTTGTGCACCCTATGTGAACTCTCCTTAGCACTCAGGTCTTATTCTTAGGCATGTGAATTACCTGCAGTACAAAAAACCCCACCGTAATATCTTTGTTTATATCAGTAACTATTCATTGAATGTGGAATACAGGCAATGATGTATACGAAACTACTTACTGATATAAGGAATATATGTTTTGTAGATGAGTAAACAGACTTGATTAACTGCTTCATTAGAGCACAAGAAAACACATTTACAGCTGAACGAGGAATTGCCATTATACTAGAAAAATATTTTGGGTTCAGGTATGTATAAATCTATCTCAGAAAAGCAAACATACTGAATATAACTTTTTGGTTGTGTTATTTTGTTTTTTTGCTTCACTACGATATAATAGGCAATAATTTGGTTGATGTGAAAAGAGTCCATTGGTCTAAATATTCCTAAAATGATTTGAAGATTTGCAACTGTGTGAATGGCAGCACTTTTTAAAGGTCTTGCTTGATTCAGACACTACAAACAGAATGAGGAATACATGTGTTCTTCACATTTCAGTCAAAACCTGGGAGTGCATATCCAATTTTTACTCAGGTTAAACTGTCTTTATATCCTCACAATAACTTTTACCAAAGTGATATAAAAAAGCGTTGCATTTATCCTGAAATTTCTTGAGTCAGTTGGACAAATCAAAATGAAACATGTTTTTTGTGTGCTATTTTATTATTTCATTTTATTGCAATGAAGAGAAGATTCACTAATTTGACCAGTGAGATTCACTGCAAATGTTACTCGTAATTATTTAATGTATTCTTACACGTCATTGATAACAGTAAGAAACACATGGCAGGAACTGAATCCTAAAAGAGATCACTAGGTAGACAGTAACTCCTACAGTGAAAGCCCAGAATTAGCTAGTTTCTGTTTTGCTGAACTTGTGCACGCTGTTCGTATATCATTCTAATTTCTTCATAAACATGTACTTCAGTATCAAGTCAAATGCCTTAGAGGAATCTGTGAAGAAGAAATCAATTGTACTTGCTTTGTCTACCAAGTATCTTACTCCAAAGATTTTTCTGTAATTTTTTCCAGATTGTCATTAATTATATTGGTTCCCTTAACTTTTTAGTTAATATGCACATCAACCATATCACTATTTTGCCCAGGACTGATGTTACGGTGATGAGCCCGTAACTGTGAAAAGTTGACCAACTTACCCTCTTTAAAATAAATTGTGAAACATTAGCTTCTTCCAGAATGTTGGAGCTTTTCCAGCATTTCAAGGCTTATTGAAAAATCAACACTAACAGCCCAGAGAGCTCCTTAGCCATATCCTTTAAACCTCTTAGTCATAAATTACGTGACAATGTTTTTAAGTGTGTAGCTTTAGAAAAGATAATCACCCTATTCGTTGCTTTCATCAAATCTTTGTGACATGATTCAGATGTTTATTCCCCAAACAGAACCGATATAATTATTGAACATCCAGTCATTTACTGATAATTCTATCATTTTTCTCCAAAAACACACTATAGCAAGATAAAGATCCCTTTCTCGTTAAATATATTTTTTTCTACTGAGACTTATATAAAATTATCTCCTTAAGTTATTATTGGTTTTAATAGATGTAGGTTAGTCCTGTATTCCTTGGCATTCCATACAAATTTTTTATAACTCTTAGCTTATGAGAAATATTTATTACCTTTTTTGTTGTTGTTTTATTTGTTACGTGTAACTGCTTTCTTTTACATTCTAAATCACATTCTTTTGTAACCAGTGTGGCCCTCTTTCTCAAGAGCGACCAAAGGTTTTCTGGTACCCACCAAAGTATTCTTAAACAGCTCCTCATTATCTGTCGTATTTTTCACACTTTTATTTCTTATGCCCAATTTTTGCCTTCAGCCCACAATTGTATTTAGCCTGCAATTCTTTCAGGTCTTTGAAGAGAGCGTTGCCCATAACTATTTCTGAATGAAGACAATGAACTAGTATAGTACATTAGTAAATGCTTAGAGTACATGTGAAGAGATATAAATATTTTACAGCAGGTTTCAATATCATAAGCTCAAAGATTTTTTCTTTCTATTTTTCTTTTCAAACATCACAGTTCCTGTATTATTACATTTGAAAATAATAATGACAGAGATAACAAGGGTAAAGGTATTTAATCTCTTTCCTGAGTGCACCTGTGAATACCATGTCCAGGTTTTTAGCCATACTCAACAGGACTGGTGTTGTACAACTGTTGGTGTTAAGAATTTCTGCCTTGCTGCAACTCTTCATAAAAAATCATATGCCTTTACCACCTCCTGCCACACCAGCGAAGCAGGAAAAGTGCACATATATAAACACTTAGCAGTGTGGTTCAATACAATAGCAACTAAACAGATCTTTCAAAACTTCAGTCAGTCTTGAGCCTTACAACAAATAACAGATAATCAAATATTTTCTCAGACGTTTTATATCTCTGTTTTTTTGTAACTGACAACAAAATATAAAACATCCTTACCTGGAGAAGGCCTGTATCCCTGTTTTGCTTTTGCTGCGTAAGGTTTATACAGGTTGGGGTCCTGGCTCAATATCTTATCGATTAAAAAGGATTTTTTCTCTTCACACAACACCTTCCTGTATGTGCCAAGTCTGTTTCAGACACACATATTAAAAAGTACTGGAATCAAGAGCATAACTACCTTCCTGTTTTAATCCTTGTTCATGCAGTCAACACTACTATTTTACTTTTGCACTTGACCTCTTAATCCATTCCACTAATTAGTTTTTTTTTACCCTCTAAACCCCTATAGTGTGTGCCCGCTGTGTGCATGCTTTGACCTTTAATCACCAAACCATCCATTTTCCACACAGATGTTTACTACTGTTATCACCCCCTTTTATCTTGGTTTATATATTGACTTCTCATCACTGGATTTGTCCTATCAACCTTGTTCTATTTTTTGAAAGCAAGCCCCACATGGTATTTCCTCTTTTTAGAAATACATTAGATGACACAATGGTGTGTGAAAGGGGTTGAATTCTTAGCCAGGTCATCTAAAGCCATTTGTTTATCTGTCGAGGTTCAAGAAAAGGCTTTATCTATTGCCTCGAGTGAGGGGTAATAGTGGTAGATAGCTACTGACTCTAGCTGAGGATAAAATGCTTCATTAGGGTCTCAGAAATTACACTTCCTCACAAAAAAATACTGTTTTGTAACTTGCCAAGAGCACGAAGTCCAGGAATGTTGCACTTCTCTTCAGGACAATTCAGCGTTTTGTAGAAATTCTATGTCTTACAGCCAGCCATGCCCACAAGCTACAGAAACATTTGTTTATTTATGCCAGTGCATCTGCCCTCTTCTATCCTCAGAGCATGGCTGTGATGGGGCTTACACAGCTACATGGTGTGAGAGACGTGTTCTCTCTTTCTTCTGGGTTTTATTCCTATTATTTTTCTTAGCATGTGGAACACCAGATTGTAAACTCTTTGAACCACGCTAATATCTTTTTTGTTTGTACTGTGAAGCTCATTCGATATATCAGTGCTAGAAAAGCGGTTAAGGTTCGGTTAACATTATCTCAATGTACGTTAGCTAGACATGACCCTCTGTCAGGACAAACTTTGCCCAGCTGAATCACATCTACCCACAGGCTACATCACAGACAATTTGTTTGCCCTGACTTGCCTTGGGGGTAGCAAAAACATTAAAATGATTAAAAACTGCTATAAAGGCAGAAAAAGGGGGAATATAAACTGATCAGTTTTCTTACACTTTGTAACAGAGAAGTTACAAAGTTTTTTGTGCAGAAAAGCTTTGTAGTGTTTTATCCGTCAATGACTAGTGCCCAGACATTGACTTTAAACAAACGTGGGGAGGGAGGGGGAAGGTCTGCAGGCTGCACTACTTGACAGAGGATTATAACAAAAATAATAATAATAAAAGAAAATTAAAAAAAAAAAAATCTAAATTCTGGATACTACTTATTTCCCATTTGGTGATCTCTGAAACATTACCCTCCATCACTCCATGTATTCCAAACATATTATCACTCCCAAATAAACTTAATAGCTCTTGTATCTAGACTTCCTTCATTATTAATAATAGCCTGATGACCTCGTCTATATTTTATAGTGAAATCTAGGGTGACTGTGCATTTTTGGTTTCATTACACTTTCCTCATATGTATTGTACATTGTTTTCACTATACGTTTGTATAAAATATGTCATTATACACTCTACTGAATGCTATGTACTTAAGTCGGCAATTAACAAAGTTTGACTCATTCATTAGGATGAATTTCTTCTATGGTAGTAAGTGTTCTTTTTATACTCAGGCCAAGTAGCATTTTCTGCTCTCATTGGAGGTCAGATCTGCCTGTAGTCAACTAGTCATTGAGTGTAGTTGAGTCCACCCAGCAGGCAGAACCCAGGGAGACAGCCAAGGAAATCTTTTTCTAATGAAGATAAATCCAGTCTCAAGCAGGATTCTGCTAGAACAGAAGAGATGCCCTGTTTGACTCAATTATAAGGATGGAAGGTTTATAGGAAGTGGATATAGGTGAATTTACTTTTAGCTGAAAAAGATCGGCAGCTTTACTATAAGTTATGATCCAATTTGATGAAAGCAAAGCCTAAGAATTGGCCTTTCTAAAGGACAGGGTCACATATGTGCGATCTGTGGAAATCACCCAGGTTTCAGGGGCTTCAGTCTGCTCAGAATGTGAAAATCGTCTTTAAGCTAAACCAGAATAGGTTACATTAAACTGTGTTACTATTTCATTTCATATTATGTTTCCAAGTAAAGTAATAGACTTCATAAAGTTTGCATTTCAGGAAGTAAATTCACTTTCGCCTTTAATGTATGTCTACTGTTAAGAATGATTTGAGGAGAGCTGCCAAACAACAAGTGTCCCAAGAGCGTGACAAGACTTTTTAAGGTTCATCCATTGCTAAGCAGTGACACCTCACAAATAAGACAAAGTCCTCAAAGGTTTGCAGAGTGCTCCTTTACGGAGCTGCAAGAGCTCTCTCAAAACCTCTTATTGCCGGAATGCATTTCACTTCCAACAGACAACAAAGCAAGAGTCTCAGATCCACTGGAACTCTCAGGATTCATCCTAGCAAAAAGTGGCAAATCTGTTTGTGCTAGATTCACAAGGTGATTTTAGGCTCAGCATCGCACTGTGGAACTTGAAGGCAATTTGTCAAGGAGACATGGTAAACCCAAGGCAGTAAGTGGCATCTCTACTGAGACACAATAGGACTGAGAAACATAAGCTTGGGACCAAGGAATATTTGTGTAGTAGGTTAGCAAAAGTGAATCAGAGGAAACTGAGCTCCAACTCACAAAGATTTGGAACACACACCTGATCAGGATTCATTAGAAATATCATCCAGACAGGCATCCACACTCAATTGTTTCTTCCCTTTCAGACCATCCGCCTGCTACCTGACTTGCATGAAAGTATGAGAGCACTCTGCTTCGTCTGAAAGGTCAGGTTTGATAGAGACTAGTAAGTATAATATTTCCCTGACAGGAAATAATAATAATAAAAAAAGCAATCTCCCCTTTTCCCTCCAACAATTTTAAATTCTGTAAAAAAAATAATTATTTTCTGTAGTAATAAGCTTCTGTCTGAAAATCCCTCTCTGTTATGTGATATTCTACAGCCTAGGATCAGTTATGGTTTAAAGTGCCTTGCTAACTGAGCAGACCAGTAATTTACGGACAATGTGGGACTGCAGAATAGTGGACATGATGTGAATTGTAAAAATTTGCTGGTAAATGCTTCTTGTTAAACTATTTAGAAATTCTGTGAAGATCTACTGCTGTAGACAGGAACCAAAACTTGTATTGGCTTTATAAACTGTACTGTGTTCCTTCTAAAATTCTGTATTCAACAGAGTTCAGAAGTTAAATGTCAAAGAATAAAGATGTTCTATTTTGAAGATTATCCACAAAGAAGCAGGTCTGAAATTTGGCAAATATCACTTTCTTACTGAGTTCTCAGCCAGAGAGAGATTAAAAATAATAGTGTAAGGGACTGACAACCAATCTTCTTGCAATCACTGAGCAGTTCATTTCCGTTGTCTCATCTGTATTACTCCCACATCTCTTGATACTTTTCTACGGTGGTCTTATTTCTTTCTAATATAGAAAAGACTTTTATGGAGATATCAGAGGTATTAAGAAGAAGGTCTATTAATGAATGAAGCAAGGAGAGACTGTTATACAGAATGTTTGAAATATTGAATTCTCTGTTCTATTCTTGTTCAGGGAAAAACAAACAAACAAACAAACAAGAAACCAAACACAAAACCAAAACCAAAAAAAAAGGAAAAAGAACTCTGAGCAGTTATGAGAAAAAAAAAAAAGATATGGATATAGTAAAGTGAGTTAGTGATGAAAAAATGGGGAGAAATATATTGGAAAGCAATCACTGTTTCTAAAATCCTTGTAGACCAGATGATCTGCATTTTTCTCAAGTAAAAGTCCATCCTAAAGCCCTTCAAAAGCAACAGAAAATTTGATAATGACCGCAAGACCCTACAGATACAATAACATCAACGGAAAATCATTTTTAATATACTGAGGAACAACTGGGGAAATACGAGAATATAGTAGGAAAACAATATTTATTTTCTGAAATGGTAAGGAGAATATTCATGATAAGAACTGTTAATAAAGCTTATATATATTATTAACAGAAACATAGCAAGCTATAAGAGTATAAAATCTTTATATATCTTGAGAATCAATTTATAAAGAATATAACTAATGAAGTTAAAAAAAACATTAAATTAAAATTATAGAACAAACAAGACAATATTTCTGTAATTAAGTTTTGTTTTTAAAAAAATCATACAGAGCATAATATGGAAATAGCCACTGATGTAGCAGACAGAATTAAAACAAAGTTTTGAGTTGCGAATGATGCTTTCAAGATTAATATACCTAACTCAAGTGGAAAATTATCTAGTCATCACATGATTATGTTTAAGCTTCCAAACTAGAATGTACCAGCACCTGAATAATTTCCCTAAAACTCACTGCGGTAAAATTAAATAAATTAGCGTGTACTGTCTGCATCTCTTTGCCTTTCTTTCAAAGGGTGTTGCTATAATTTCACAATTTTAAAATGAAAGAGTATTTCAAAGTTATGTTAGAACTTATTTTGAAAAAAGATCAAAATTACATAGTTAAATAAGTTCCAAATACTTTTTTTCCCAGAAGTTTCTTTCAATGTAGATTTTTTCTCCTAAGAAGAAAGTTAAAATAATTTAATTCGTTTTTTAAAATTTGACATTGCTAAACAGAAAATTACCATTTTACACAGCTGTTTACAACCTGCTTTTACCTCCACAGTGCATTACGAAGAACTAAAGATTTTTTAACTCAGAACAGGCTTTGCAAACTAGTGAACTGATATGAAACTTCACAGATACCATGGCTGCTAAGATGCAACACACAGTGACAGGCAATGATGACTACATCTCCCGACTCACTACCCAGATTAGCTGAGTACAGCAGTACAGCATCCTGATATACTTCAGCAGTACATCATTAGCGTTATTTATTTGTACTACTTTAACACTCGGTACTGATAATGGATCAAAAAAAGGCAGCCCATGTCTCAGAGAGCTCACAATCTACATGTAAGACCTGAAACAAAAGATGAATGTAGACAGACAAGGAACAAAGAGAAAGCAATGAGACATGGCTGATCTTGGCATGCCAGCAGACTTAAGTTTTCACTTTGTTTTGTTTTCAAAGAAAGAACTCTGTGGAGTAAGAAAGCGAAGGAGGAATTTGGAAAAGGATAAAAGAAACATTTTTCAGTTGTTTACAGAGACATCCTCCCAACAGGCAACAGGAGGAAAAACATAAAGGTGCTTGTATAAAAGTCAAACGAGATGGCATCATAGATTTAGCAGGTGCAGAATTGACCTTTTGAAATACCAAGGCGTCAGCTGAATTATTTCATTTGAATCAACCGATTCAAAGAAGAGAAAACAGGACAGCATAAAGACTACATGAATATTTCCTCAGAGTTGCAGGTAGCTATGGAATTGTTTGAGGGCTTGCTGCTTCCAAGGCTTTTATGATTCCATTGGCTGTGCAAATACTAAACCTGTTTTAGGGTTCCATTCCACTTACTTATCCACCTTTAACTTCAGTTAATTGCCTAATTGTGCTAAAGTTAAGAGCATTATCTGGGTCTAATTGACAGCCATTTCTGGCAGATGAAAAGCAGTGTTCAAAAAGTGGAGGGTGGTACTTCAGAACCAGTTATGTTCCAGTTCTCACTACAAGCTGCTGTGCTATTCTCAGTAGATCTGCATGGGGTTTTTTGCATCACTTCAGGGCCCATCAAATACAGGAGAGGTGTATGTATTCAAGAGAAAAAAAGAACAGAAGGTTAAGAGGAATTAATATGAACTATAAGGACTTAAGCAATTGATGATGACACCTCAGTTTAATGCATTAAAATACTTTGCTGAATGATAGTAACTGTGTGTCACGATCTTAGCTTGTGAGCAGACTTGCTTAGCTCTCTTTCATTTGAGAGCACCGCTGATAACTGGAGGACAGATCTCTGTTCCCCTTCCTCCACACAATGGTTGGCTCCATTCAGGCCCTCCAGCACGTCTTTAAATCAATAGTCAAATGGTTCAGTGCAATACTACAGAGAGGCCATAATCTGGAATCACGCTATCAAAGTCAGAGGATTTACTATGATATAAAACTGTTGTTGGACAAGAAAGGAGCTACGAAAATGTAATTTAAGGAAAATATAAAGTTTATCTCAGGACTCCTAGTTACTGAGCTACATTTCCTTTCTATTTTAAATGCGTGACTCTCACTTCCACGGCATTCTTCTTTGCTTCTTAAGATTTTATTAGCCCTAGGGATCGAGAATCAGATGGTTTACTTCACTTTGCCCTTCATATCAGCTTTTTTTGGATTTGTGATAAATACACATTAGGCTATATTTTGTTTTAATTGGCAATAAACCTTCTGGGCTAAATTTGTAAAATGTTACATATTTTTGAATTAAAGATTTCATTAAAATGATCTGAATCAAACTTTTTAGTAATTTTGCTTATTGATTTTGTGAGTGGCTGTATATATCTAGCAGAACTTCTTTGATTTCACAGAAACATTAAAAGTACCATACTGATGATATCACTCAAGTCCAATATTACGTCTCCCATTGTAGCACAAAACCACAATGCCAGAGTTAAGTATAAGAAAGCCCAAACGGGAAGCTATGGGATAAGAAAGGCAGTTAAAATTCATGTCTCCTTACATTTCGATTCAATATTACATGCTTACAGCTGTTTCTGTTTTTCTAGTGCATCAAACAGTTCAATGACATTAAATGATCTCATTATGGACACTTCCATTATCTCAACAGAAAGTAGGTGAGTGGCTGGGAGAGACCTGGCACAAAGCCAAAAAATTTTGTCTTGCTTCTTGATGATCATGTTATTGAAATGAAGGTGAGTGAGAGGGCATTCTCAAAAAGACAGAAAAAAAAAAAAAAAAAAAAAAAAAGAAACCCACAAGA